>RCHQ01000279.1:0-57167 GCA_003676415.1 Plasmopara muralis | reverse complement strand
CTCCTTCAGCTTTTGAGTTCTCGAATCCGTTGTACTGAGAACGTTCAAGAACGTGTCTTGGAACAACATGGCAGCAACTGCTGCGTATGATCAGGGAGTGTTGTCTTCGGTAGAAACCACCACAAGCACGTGAATTTCGCCTTCGTTTGTCTCAAATCTCTCTCCAAAGTTCGTCGGATTCTTGATCCACAACAACAGATCCATGTGCGTAATAAACTTGTCGTATGACAAATAGTAGTTCGCGCAATGGCCAAAGGCTTTGCCACCGAATCTTTTGCCGTAACTTAGTTGTCATTGTCATTGCCGTGGCCGTTGTTGCCATTGTCGTGGCCGTAAAAGTCGTTGCCGTGGCCGTAGAAGTCGTTGCCGTGGCCGTGGTAATCATGGTTGTAGTCGTCGTATTCCTTGCCGTACTTGCTAGAGCCGTATCCTTTGCTGTGTTTCTTGTGCCCGTAGCTTTTGTAGCTGTGGTCGTCGTCTTTGTAGGCGTAAGCATCGTGGCCGTAGTCCTTGTGATTATAGTCGTCTTTGCCGTAGCTGTAGTCTGTTGACTCGGTGGCCTTGGATTTATCGTCTTCCAGGCGCTGACGATAGTGCAATGCCCATGTCGGGGTGTCCTTTGCGGTGGTCACGATTGTGCTGGGGCGTGTGGTGACCGCAGTCCTTGCAGGAGCCAAGGAGCGATTCCCGCTGGAGCACCTCAGGCATCGATCGATTGCAGGATGGAGGCACTGACGTATAGGCTTAGCACTGCGAGCATCTTGGCCGCGCAGTTCCTTGACTTGATGGATGTATTTATTATCTGTCGATTGCTGAGAAGAAGGCGAAATGGAAAGTGAGAGAGCATAATGCTGATTATTGATGTGTTCGCTGACGTTTTATCATTAACCTCTTTCGGTACCTTCAGAGAGCTTTGTATACGACAAGAGAATTGTCTCTAGAATAACTTTTTTAGAGACAACGATCAAGACGCAGCTGCTCGCGGACAGCTTGACCCAAGAGCAATGGGATGTACTTGGAGGTGAATTCGTACAAGCACATTGGAGTACAAGCACAAGTCCAATCCACGCTCCAAATGCGCCACGGTTTAATGTGCTCACAACATTTGGCGATTTGACTAATAAGGCACTTCGTTTTCCGAGCGGGTCAATTCTTCGTCCTTTTAGGCGCTGTTTGTACCATCAAGCTCAGTTGGCCAAAACAAAGGCGATTACCCAAGGATGGGTGTCGAAAGATTATAACTTCGATGACTTCTCGTCAGAAGGGTTCACACTGAAAGAAAAGGTGAAATTTCTATTTCCTTGCAATATGAACACTTCCAAAAGTCCGCCATAGCGACTTTAAGCACATTCTTGTGGACGGTGATATAACTGTTGGTTTGCTTGGCCGTTGTCACTGAAACACGTGTGGTTGGATCGAAGCGGCGCGGAAGTTGTGATGCTCGATGAACATCGACACCCGGAAGGATTTTTGCACATGCTTCCGTTGTTGTGGATCAAGAAACCCGAAATACTTTGGAGACATTACTAAGCAAAACGAAGGGGAAAACCACGTGTAGTTGGTAATCCTACTAATATATGTTATTTAAGTATTGGAGTGCATAATCCAAAAGCTATTTCGCGTTACTGTTACTATCGTACGTGATTGAAACATATGGTATGCTTAGAACCAGTAAATCGTTTATTACTTATGACTACTCAGTAAGCCAGTGAAATCACCAGTCATCGATGCCCACAAAAATTTGATATATATTAAGTAGTGGTGGCAAAGGTGTTAGTGTTTATCTGTTGTGTTAGTTTCGCTGCAATATGTATGGATTCTTCTGTAATTTAAGCGATGACAAACGCGTCTGTCTCTTCAAAGGACAAAGTACTTACTAACGTGTATGTGAAAACCCTCACGATTTTGGTCAAATTGATTAGCTTCGACCGCAAGATGTCTGAGTTCATCTGTAGCTGTATAACTTAAGGAATTAGTGTGAAGTACCTTAAGATCTCGAATGAACAACGATCACGCTTGTTTTTAAAGTGGTGTCAGTATTTGCTACCTTTGGACGCGATGCGGCTGTGCTTGATCACAATATGAGTAAAAATGAGCCTTGATATCTAGTCGTACATCCTTTGGAAAAAAACAGTATTAATTGAGTTGATGCGAAAGGGGATGTGTGTTCATTTGTGCAACTTGTATTTGTTGATTAATTACCGCAATACGTCGAGCTTTCAATGTAAATAAGTGCTTGTTAAGGTGGTGGTGCTCATAAAATGGTGACCAGGCTCTGGTCGCCACTCGCCTGTCTATTTGGAAAAAAATGGGTAACGGCTGAGGGGTGGTTGCAAGGGACAAATCATCTATTTTTCTGAGCCATCAATGCAATACGGCTAGTTTTCTACGAAGTTCCGGTGCTTGACAAAGCATCTGTCCTATCCAAAGAACTCATTTAGCTATTGTGCAAAGCGTCATTGGCAAGGTCGAATTTATTAATCGGCCACAAGACACTTGGGATCGCTTGTAGTTATATTTTTGACTGGGTTATTACCGGAAAGGATTGTAGATTCCTAAAACGCAATGGTGCATTCTGCACGCATTACCATTATTTGTCGCGAGGTGGCCGTCCTAAACTTAAAAATTGCTAAAAACTGCGCCTTGGTCGCCACTTGCCTGTCCTTTGAGTAGAATTGGTTTTAGTTAAGTTGTTGTTGATAGAGATATTTGGTCATTTTTTCGAACAGCATTTGCTGAGCTGTCAACGCAATACGTTTCGTCGTCTGTGCTCTCCAAAGGAATCAATTTGCTATTTCAAGCGTGCAAAGCGTCACTGGTAAAGTAAAAACTATTTAGCGGCCACAAGTCATCTGAGATTGAATGTAGTTTTATTACTGACTAGGTTTTCACCGAAAATGATTACAGAGTTCGAAAACACTTTGATGTATTCTGTACACATTGCCAGTATTTGTCGCGAGGCGGCTGTCGTCGTCTACAAATTTGGCAGCATCTGTGCTTTGATCACAATTCAACTGCGCCCACAAAAGAATTGGTGGGTTTTAGATAGGTGCGGCAAAGATGTCGGTGTTTATCTGTTGTGTTCGAGATATCAGTGATGATTAATTCGTCTGTGCTACTCAAAGTACACAATCCAGGCTAACGTGTGGGTGAAAAACTTCACGATTTCGGTCGAATTGATTAGCTCCGGCCGCAACATATTTGACTTCATCTGTAGCTCTATTACTAGAAGAATTGGTGCATGGTACCTTTGGATTCCGATAAACAACGATCTCGCCTGTTTTACAAGTGGGACTAATGCTTGTTGATTGTGGACGCGACGCGGCTGTTTTTGCTCACTATTGAGTAACAACTGAGCTTTGGTATCCAGTCGTCTACCCTTTTAAAGGAACAGTATTGATTGAATTGTAGCTGAAGGGAATATGTGCTCATTTGTTCAATTAGTATCTGTTATCGGTTGATTAATCATTCCAATAGGTCTAACTTCTTCTGAAAATTAATGCTTGCTGAGGCGTTTATGCTCATAATAATATGCGTTGTCTCGGGTCGCCACTTGCCTGACTTTTAGTGAGGATTTGTTTTGGTTTAGTTGTGGTTGATATGGATATTTAGTCACCTTTCCAAACAGCATTTCCTGGGCTTTCTACGCAATACGTCTCGTTTTCTCGTAATATAAGTGCTTGCGAAGGCGTCTATGCTCTCCTAAGATATCAATTAGCTTTTTAGCGTGCAAAGCCTCAGTGGTACAGCATTTGTCTGCCACAAGACATTTGAGTTTGCGTGTAATTATATAATTGACAAAGTTGTCACAGAAAATTATAGAATTCAAAAGCGCTTTGATGTATTCAGAATGCATTGTCGGTATCTGTCGTGCGGCGGCTGTCTTCGTCAGAAACTTCGGTAACAACTGTGCCGTGATCACCAGTCATCGGTGCCCACAAGAGATTTGAAATGTGTCAAGTAGTGGAGGCAAAGGTGTCGGTGTTTATCTGTTGTGTTAGCTTTGCTGCTATATGTGTGAAATCTTCTGTGATTGAAGTGATGACAAACGCGTCTGGGCTTTTCAAAGGACACAATTATAGCTAACGTGTGGGTGAAAAACCTTACGATTTTGGTCAAATGGATAAGCTCCGGCCCAAGATGTCTGAGTTTATTTGTAGCTTTATTACTGTAGGAATTACTTCGAAGTATCTCTAGACTCCTAATAAACAACGATTTTAAAGTGGTGTCAGTATTTGCTAATTTTGGACGCGATGCGACTGTGCTTGATCACAATTTGAGTAACAAATGAGCCTTGACATCTAGACGTATATTCTTTGAAAGAAACACTATTAATTGAGTTGATGTGGAAGGTAATGTGTGTTCATTTGTGCAACTTGTATTTGTTATTTATCATCCCAATACGTCTGGCCTCTCCTGAAAATTAATGCTTGCAGAGGCATTTATGCGCATAATGATGTGCGTGGACTCTGGTCGCCACTCGCCTGGCTTTTAGGGAGAATTTGTTTTGGTTTAGTTGTGGTTGATATCATCTTTTCGAACAGCATTTCCTGGGCTATCTACGCAATACGTCTCGATCTCTCTGTAATATAAGTGCTTGCGAAGCCGTCTGTGCTTTTGTAAGAAATCAATTAGCTATTTTCAGCGTGCAAAGCCTCAGCGGTACAGCGAGTTTCATTTGTCGGCCACAAGACGTTTGAGTTTGGATGTAATCAATGCTTGATAAGACGTTCATGCTCAAAAAAAATATTAGTAGACTCTGGTCGCCACTTGCCCTACTTTATGGAAAATTGGTTTTGGTTGAGTTGTTAATCATAGGAAGATTGGTCTTCTTTTTGAACAGCATTTGCTGGGCTGTCAACGCAATACGTCTCGTTTTCTCTGTAATTTTATAATTTGCGAAGGCGTCTGTGCTTTTCTAAGAAATCGATTAGCTTGTTAAGAAGACATTTTTTACGATGCTATCGAAGTGAAAGTGCTTTATAAAAGATGGAAGGCTATTTATAGCCGCTGATATGTCATCGAAATGTCGCGGATACTTCAAGCCATAGAAATGTCACATTTCAAGATTCTAGCAATGCAAGTACAGGGCCTACACTGGCTTACTCGCATCGTAACGTCCATGTACATCAGTCTCCTCCTCGACCACGGTTGTCTCCGACACTCCCGTTTTGCCACGACGATGTGACAGAGGCGCTTAATATCTCGTGTGATGCCCAGAAAAAAAGCCAAAATATAAATGGACGGTAAATTGGACAGTATATTAATCACACTGTTACATCCCATGCGGTGTTCATAAACTTCGGAAAGCTTCGCCTGTCTGTTCAAGAAAATTTAAATTCCATCATATCTCATCAGATGTCCCGTCACTTGGTGGTCGTCAACCCATTATGGGTTGACGACCACCAAGTGACGAAGCTCCTCCCAACACTCCTACTCACTGTTGTTGCTCCCTCGGCTCGCTTGCTGTGTGATCATGCCATTACAAAGATACTCGAATCGCTTGGTGCCGAGTGCCTTCGTGAGGATGTCAGCCAGTTGAAACTGCGTTATCTTGTAGGCTACATTTATCTCACCCGATGTGACTTTCTATCAAATAGAGTGGTGGCGAAGATCCATGACTTTCGTGCGTGCGTGGTATTCAGTGTTCGTGGCGAGTGCGATCGCTCCTTGGTTTATTCATAGATCATAGTGGATAATTTTTGTGCGTATCCAAGGTCTGACATCATCATACGTGCCCACAGC
Organism: Plasmopara muralis; assembly: GCA_003676415.1. Lineage (NCBI taxonomy): Eukaryota > Oomycota > Peronosporomycetes > Peronosporales > Peronosporaceae > Plasmopara > Plasmopara muralis. The sequence goes on along the minus strand of RCHQ01000279.1, from coordinate 51,422 downwards.
ACTTTTTGAGTGCATAAACTCAATGCCATTTACTCGGCTTCGGAAGTACTCAACGCTACAGTACGCTGATACTTCGACTTAAATACTACAAGTCCACCGTTGAGTATCAAAAGGACACTAGACACCGAGGGCCGATTGTCTAAATTTCTTACTCAATCGGCGTCACTATACGCAGTGAGCTGTTGTTGAATGGGTTTATAAGTGTACTGTAATTCGAGGTTACTTGTCGTGAGGAGGTAGCTCAGTACCTTGATCAGTGTCTTTTAGTGTTGAAAGCCTGGGTTGGCAGCAAATCGACCAAATTGACTCAATGAAAACGATGCGTCGGGTCTTGTGGTTGCTACTACGAACATCAGCCATCCAAGAAGTTGGCGGTATGGGTGGCTTCTCTCTCTGCATACGTCTTTGGGCTGTCATCGCCTGACAACTTGGTACTTATGTCACATAGGTTGGCCGTAGGGCGAGCGTGTATTTGGCGGAAGGTCTCGGCGGAATCATGGATGTAATCTTGTTGTGTGGTATAAATTCTCTGTTCTTACGGTTGTAGTTGATATCCATGCCGAGTAGTAACTTGGCTAGACCGAGATCTTATGTTTGAAAGCGCTGACCTATTGCGCTCTTGATGTCCTGGATCATGCTTTGTGACTTCGCGGCCACTATCATATCATCAACATAGAGACATACGTACGCCCAGTTGTCACCGTCTTTCTTCATTAGACGCATCTATCACCACCACATGCGACGAAGTTCATCCCCAGCAATGCATTGAGAATTGTTTTGTTCCAGGCGCTTGCAGCTTGCTTCAGTCCGTACAGTGCACGGTTGAGCTTGAGAACGTTTCCTCTCTCGATGTTCAATCCCCTCGGTGGCTAAAGGTATACCCCTTCGTCAAGGTCTGCGTTGAGATAAGCAGCGTCGACATCGACTTGGTCTATGAAATATCCCACCGCACAACACACTGGAAATAGTATTCTAATGGGATTCATGTTGGCTACTGCTGCATATGACTCGAAGGAGTGCACACCAAATATCTGCAGAAACTCTAGTGCCCCTAATCGAGCTTTGTATTGTCCATCGGTCTTTTTTGCCCAGACCCACTTGCAGCCAGCGGTCTTCATTCGTGGTTGGCGCTTGACGGGTTTTTATGTCTTGTTTCGCTCGTATGACTCGAATTCTTTCTCAATGGCTTTGATCTAGTGTTAGTATTTGGCCCGTTCACTGCCTTTTTGTACGATTGTGAATGATCTCGTGCTGCCATGGCAGTTTCTGCCATCAAAGCTATAAAACTATCCAGTCGTGAACGTTTGGTTGGGCTTTCGTTGTCCTTGCTCCCGCTGTTGTCGTTATTCTCATCGTACGCAACGATGTCACCTCCGTTATTGTCCTCCACACCACCTTCGATAATTAGTGGGTTTGGTTGTTCAATCCTTGGTACCTCTCTAAATTTCTCTCGTTGCACAGGTCCATCTCTCCCACTGACCACGTCAGGAAGAACACGTCCTTGAAACTCAGGGTTGCTTCTACGTGAGACATTATGTCGGAAAACCATCCCGTTGGAGTGGACTTGGTCGTTATAGCAGAGTATTCGATGGCGAGGTCCTTGTTGGATGTGTTGCAAGTTCTCCTGGTGTCGTGAAATACTCGTGATATCCATGTATCCACGTGGTTCACCGATAACTATTTCAAGGCTATCATTCGATGTGTTCATCTCAACATCTTCGTCGGCCGGTTCTTATTCCATCACCACATCACCATTGACATCCTGTAGATCATTAGGTACCCAGTCCACCATCACCAATGTTGTCGTCACTGCTCTGTCTGTGTTGTCTTCATATATGCCGCCTACCTCTCGATCATCAAGTACGACTGTTCGACTCACTTTGGCAGTGTTCGTCTCAAGATCGAGTACCTTGTGCGCCTTCGTGTTGGATGCATACTCTAGCAGCATGCAGTGATAGATCTTCGCATCGAACTTCGTGCTTGGAATCATCGATATGGGCATAACATAACGACCCAAATACGCACAGATGCTGTGACTGTGGTTTCATTTTAAAGCACAACTCAAGCGGAGTCGTGGTCTTGCCGTTGTTGTTTGTGCTCCGATTAATTATTTACACTGCCGTGTTCACGGCTTCGATCCATAACTTCGTAGATACACATTTGTAGTGCATCATGCTTCTGGCTTTCTCCACAATTGTCCGATTCATGCGCTCCGTGACGCCATTCTGCTGAGGGCTGTATGGCACAGTCTTCTGATGCACAATCCCATTTTTTTACCGAACGCTGTCAGTTGCATGTTCTTGTGTTCACCACCGTTATCAGTACGCAGGACTTCGATCGTCGTTCCCCACTGTTGCTCCATCTCATTTTTGTACTCGACGAACTTTGATGGTACTTCACTTTTCGCTTTCAAAATATACACAATTACAAGTACAGAATAATCGTCCACGGAGGTCACCGCATAGCGTGACCCGCCAGTAGTTTTTCTTTCATTGGTCTCATGACGTCTGAGTGGACAAGTTGTTGCGGTTGCGTTGCCTACTTCTTCGACTCTTTGAGAATGCTAGCCACAGTCTTCTTGCCTTGCAGGCATCCATCACACAGTTTTCGTATACCGTTTGGTGGCCCATTGGTGGCCGTTTGCATCTTCTCGTAGTTGTTGTAGCTTGTGTGGCCAGTTCTTGCATGCCACAGCTCCCACTCGTTCTTTTTGTTCTCATGCGCCACTAACATCGCGTTCTCGTGCTCCACCCTCAGCGCATGCACGTTTCCATTGCGTTTGACCGAGATCATAAGTTCATCATCTTTGTAAATCCCACAGTAAGTTTCACCGAAGCGGACGTCATGCCCGTGTTGGACAATCTTAGCTATGGACAGCAGCCGTCTGTCCAGCTTTTGATTGTGAAGCACATCTCGCATGGTCACTATTGTTCAATTCCCACAGCGAAACCGAACAATTCCTTGGCCAATGGCAATCATGCCAGCACCATCCACAACACATACTTGGATGAATTGTTTTAAATCATGGTACTCATTTAAATCTATTTGGAAGGATTCATATGAGACGAGGCTCTGCTATTCATTAAAGAATCTTCTTTTTCTCTTGTGTGTACCCTGAATGCTATCTAGTTTTCGCTGTCATTATTGCCTGAGGGACAGTTAAACTTCTTGTGTCCCACTTTGTGACAGCGGTGGCATTTGCCACAGAATGGTAGCTTTTTCTTTGCATTGTCTCACTATTGCGTTGTTGGTGTGTGCTGCGTCCGCGACCATGAACACGACCGACTCGAAAAGCACCCTCAGCGACTTGTTGGCTTTGCTTCCTCTCGTATTCCTTCAGGAGCTTTTACCTGACATCCACCATCGTCACACTAACAGAGTGTTTAATGATCGCCACTAACATTTCATACTCAATCTGCAAGCTACCAAGCAGAATAGTCATCTAGCGAGCTTCACCCAGCACATCACCAACCGCCTCTATGCTATGTACAAGCTCGTCGATACGGTCGAGGTGGCTAGCCATACTGTTGCCAAGTCTCAAAAGAAGCGAGACGTCTTTTGGTGATAAATCAACAAATACTAGTTGAACAAATGAGCACATGCCCCCTTCAGCTACAACTTAATCAATATTGCTTCTTCTTAAAGGATATAAGTCTGTATACTAAAGGTCAGTTGTTACTTAAATTGTGATCAAGCACAGCCGCATCGCGTCCACATGCAACAAATACTGACACCACTTTCTGTGATGACTAAGGCGTCAATATTCTTCAAAAGACACAGTAATAGGAAACATGTGGGTTACAAAACTCACGATTTTGGTCAAAATGTTAGCAAGATGTTTAACTTCATCTGTAACTTTATTACTAGAAGAATTGAAGCAGGATTCGAATGAACAACGATCTCGCCTGTTTTTAATAATGTGTCAGTATTTGTTGCTTGTGGACGCGATGCGGCTGTGCCTGACTGCAATCGAAGTAACAACCGAGCTTTGGTCGCCAGTTACCTATCCTTTTCTAGTATTTATTGAGTTGTTGCTAGAGGAGTATGTGCTCATTTGTTCAACTAGTGCTTGCTGATACATCGCCGGAATACGTCAAGGTTCTTCTGTGATTTAAGGCTTGTTAAGGCATTTGTGCTCATAAGAAATATAAGTAGACAGTGAACTCCACTCATCTGTCGTTCTAGAAGAATTGATATTGATTGAAGATTGATTGATAGGATATTTGTTCATCTATTTTGCTGAGTCGTCAATGTAATATGTCAAGTTTTCTATGAAATTTTAGTGCTTTTCGAGGCGTCTGTCATCTACAAAAATAAAATAATTAGTTATTACAAGCGTGTAAAGCGTCACTGAGAAGGTCAAAATCATTAATCGGCCGCATAACACTTGAATTGATCGCTTGTTGTTATATTTTTGACTATGTTAAGAGCGTTTGTAGATTCCGGAAACGTATTGATGTATTCTGTACACATTGCTTGAATTTGTCGCGAGGCGATTGTCCTCGTCTAAAAAATCAGCGGCATCTGTAATGTGATCAACTATTCATCTGCGCCCACAAAAGAGTTTGTAGGTGCTAAGTAGTGGAGGCAAAGATCTCGATACATACCTCTTGTGGTAGTTTCGCTGCTATGCGTATGATTTTAATTGTTAATCAGTGACGGCTGAGACGTCAATGCTTTGAAAAAAAACAGTGCTAGCAGCCTTGTAGGTTAAAAACTTCAGAGTAAAGATCAAATTGAATGAGCTCCAGCTTCAAGACTGTTTAAGTTCATTTGTTAATGGTGGAATACCTTAAGATTCAAAATGAACCACGATCTTGTTTGTTTTCAAAGTCGTGCTAGTATTTGCAGCTTGTGGACGTGCTGCTGCTGTGCTTGCTTGTAGATTCAGTAGCAACTAGGCTTTAATCACCAGTCATCCATCTTTTTTAGAAGCTAGTACTTAATGGGTTGTAGCTGAAGGAGTATGTGTTCATTTGTTCACTTAATATTTGCTTATTTATCATATTGGTTCTTCGTTATAGTAGTGCTTGATTAGGTGTTTGTGCTCATAAAATGTAAGTAGACACTGGCCGCCATGCGCCTATCGTTTTTGACGGATTGGTGCGATTGAGTAGAGACACTTGTTCATCTGGTATATTATCATTCGCATAACTGTCAACGCAATACGTCTAGGCTATTTTGTAATTTCAAAGATTGTTAAAGCGTCTGTGCTCTCCAGAACGTCAATTAGCTTTTTTAAGCGTGCAAAGCATCGCAGGTAAGGTCAAATCCATTAATTGGCCTCAAGACATTTTAGATTGATCGTATTTATCATACTGACTAGGTTGTGACCGACAATCTGAGAACGTATTGATTTTGTACGCATTGGCGCTATCGTTCGGGAGGCGACAGTCCTGGTCTAAACATTCTGTAACAAATGTGGCTTCATCACCGTTCATCTGGCCCACAAATGGATTGGTTGGAGTTAAATAGTGGCGACAAAGGTGTCGGTGTTTTGCTGTTGTGTTAGTTTTGCCGCTCTACGTATGGATCCTTCGGTGATGGTTAGGCCGTTTGTGCCCTTCAAAAGAGTCAACTAGCTACTTCAAGCGTGCAAAGCGTCATTGGTGACATCAAATTCACTATCCACCACAAAACATTTGGGATTGATTGTTGTTATATTACTAACAAGGTTGTGACCGAAAGTGATCGTAGATTTTTGAAAACTTTAATGTTTTCTGCACGCATTGGCGATATTTGTTGAAAGCCGGCTGTCATCAACGATAAATTCGGTAACAACTACGCCTTGATTGTCATTCGTCTGCGCCCGCGAAGAATCGGTAGGTATTAAGTAGTTAATTCAAAGTTGTCGGTGTTTATCTTTTGCGTTAGTTTTGCTGCTATATGTATGGATTCTTGTATTATTTCAATGATAGCTAAGGCGTCTGTGCTCTTCAAAAGACAAAGTACCTGCCAACTTGTAGGTGATAAACGTCAAAAGTCGGGTCAGATAAAATAAGCGCCGGCTGCAAGATGTTTAAGTCTATTGGTTTCTTTATTACTGCAAGAAGTGGTGCGGGGTTTCTTTAGATCCCGAATGAACCACAATCGTGCCTGTTATTAAAGTGTTAAGTGTGGACGCGGAGTGGCTGTATTCGATTGCAATTTAGGTAACGAATCCCAGTCGTCTAATTGTCGAAAGAATGAGCCTGAATTGATTGCTAGCTGCAAGGGGTATGTGTTCATTTGCTCAACTGATGTTTGCTGCTTTATCAGTACAGTACGTCTAGGATTTCCCACATATTAAGTGCTTGCCAAAGCGTATGTGCTCACAAAAGATTAATCTGACCCTGTTTACCATTCTTTTTATAACTCTTCTGCCCATTTTTGTAGTAAGGAATCAGTGCTATCCATTTTATGGGTACAAAGCGTCACTGTTGAGCTCAATTTCGCCGTAAGATGTTTGATCTCTTTAGTAAGCTTACTGTTGCCTAAGCAGCACAAAAAATTGTCTGTAGTTTTACGAATGAAGAACGATGGCGTCTGTTTTCCTCGTGGTGTCAGTCTTTACTATTCTGTCGATGTGAGGCGGCTTCGGACAATTGTGGCCTAAGTAAAGACCGCTTTTTCAATTATCAGTAGTCTATCCTCTTGATGAAATTGGTACCAATTAAATCGTGGTCGAAAGATATACATGTTAATCTGCTTGATTAGCATTCGCTGGGTTGTCTCCACAAGGTATGGCTGAGGCGTATATGCTACGAGAAAAACTGTTTCTGGTGCAAAGGTTCGCTCTCAAAGCCAGTTTTATTGCACTATAAGCGATTTGGTTATTTTCATTGTTCACAACAACGTCGTCTGTTACAGTATTTGCTGTGTTGTTAAAGAAAGAAGTCTGTGCTTGATTACTCAAGTAAGGGTTGCGCATTGAACGTCAATCGTCTTTCTTCTTAAAAGAGCAAGTATTTGTTAAAGTGTGGTCAGAAAGGATTCGTTATCATCTATCCAATTAGCTTTTGCTGCGTTGTCGCCGCGAAATGGATGGGTTCGTCGGTACTCAAAGGATGGACAAGGTGTCAGTGCTAAATAAAGATTAAACACTAGTTACAACGCGTCATTACCCATGTCACTTTTATCAAACATCGGCTACAAGCGTTTAAGATAGTTTGCTGTTTTATATATTGACTAAGTAGTGGCCTGAAGCACCTGTAGGTTTTTAATGTACAGCACTGTTATTTGTTTCCTTTGTGTGTTCAGTATTTGCTGTGCTGTGGAAGCAAGACGGCTGCGTTCGATAGCAAATAGAGTAAAGACTGTGCTTTCGCCGTCAATCGTCTTTCCGTTCTGTTTAAGTTGTGACCACAAAAGATACGCGTTCATCTGTTTGGATGGAATTTGCTGAGTTGTCGCCGCATTACTTCTGAGTTTTTCAGTGTTTATAGGGACGACTAAAGCGTCTGAGATTTTTAAAGAATTGGTATTGGCTGCAAAGCGTCACTCTCAAGACCAGGTTTTTTTGCTTTGGCTACAAGCGGTTTGATCTCTTTGAGAGATTTATTATTGATCGGGCAGTGGGTGAAGTACCTGTCGATTCAAATGCACAACGACACCGTCTTATGTTGTCAGTATTCGCTGCGTTGTGGACACGATGAGCTGTGCTTAATTGCAACCAAAGTTAAGACTGCGCTTTGGCTGTCAATCGTCTTTGTGTGTGGTCGCAAGAATTACATCGATTAGCAGTTGCTGAGTTGTCACCGCAAAACGTTTAGGTTCTTTACTTGTTTTAGATATGGCTAAAGCACCAAAGCACCCTGTACGAGGTGCAAATCGTCACTCTCAAGGTCAGGTTTATTGGACTCCGCTTACAAGCGATTTGATCTCTTACAGTTTGCGGCGCTAGGAACAACAATGTCGTCTGTTTTTAGGTGTTGTCATTATATCCTAAGTTGTGCAATCAAGAAAACTGTGCTTAATTGTTCAGTTTATGACTGTGCTCTGGATGCCAATCGTCGCGGAACCTAGTGAGACCTTTCACATGACCTGTGACGCTGACGACAAGTCTCACACCAAATAACATGCAATTTTTCCTTTAACTGCGCCACTTCTCCAAATCATCAGCAGCGTCCTTATCCATGGAACAGAAGCTGGAGAAACCATTGTTGCTTTTGTACGGGTATCGAAGATGAAATTTGTGTTTTTTGTACATTTATTTTTCTATCCATTCAAAATAAACCTCGTTTAAATACATCATTTGCAGGTGAAAAGATAAGCAAGTGTTCGCCGGGGAGCAAGCGGCGACCTTCGTTATATTCACCGTTCAAAAGCGGAGGTGTCTGTCGACCACCGGGCGAGGTAGATTGATAGGTGCAAATTATATAGTCTCTGTGATGGGCGAGCTTTCAATGGCCCGTCGCCCAAAGTACAACCGAATTTGGCGCAGAGGCACCTTTGGAAGCCAAGGACCCATCCTGGAAATTTGCTTATCTATTATCAAAAGTGACTCGAGTGTCCAGTCTTCATCACTGCCTGTCTGCCATTGTTACGATAAACCAACTTTTTGTGTAAAAGTCAAAGGATGATAAATTTTCTCTTGTTGACTGTAATGCAAATCTTGGTGAGTGAGGTTGTGACGGGCTGTCACATAAAGCCGAACGTTTCTAGTAAAGATGGCTTTTCGCTTATTGGAGCTGGTAAATTCTGGTGCACGACAGACCCTATCAAATTGTTTACCAATTTGCTTGCTGGGGAATTTTGAGCTGAATTTAGTGCATATACAAAACTAGACTAAATAATACATACAATAAATCAGTCCCAAAATTGCTACCTATTGCATAAGTCGATTCGGGCTTTTAATAAAAGATTGTTTATTTTCCTGCACCCTATCATAAGAAATAAATTATAAATTTTCCCTTCATAATATATAATAAAGCTCACCTTTACAGATGGTTATTGTATAACTTATATTGATTTTTTTATAATAACCATCAATTAAAGAAACGTCCCCCATGTGGCTAACACCACCGCTTCCCCACTTACAACTTGGAGAGCGACTGATGGGAGACGTTGAGATGGAAAGCAAAACGGCGGTGGACGAATCCACGGAGCGCAAAAAGGCGCTACTTGTGTACAAGAGCAACCTTCAGTCTATATCGGATGATGACGACGACGATGTCTTAGATAACGATGAGGATGCGGCGTCTATTAAGAGTGACGCGAGGGCCTCTCCAATTTTTGCAAGAGGCGAGGATTACGATATGGAAGTATCTCGAGGATCAGCGGTGGATGAAGAAGATGATGAAGAGGAGGAAGAAGGTGGTGTGCAGGTGGAGAGGGATGACGATGAGGCTTTAAACGCGCCATCCGATGACGACCTGGACAGCACAGCCACGCCGAGGCGCTCTGAGACTGACGAAGATGACGACGATTTACTCAAAAATTCAAATTTCACTACCGTCTTTCCCTCGAGTTTTTACACGAGGAAAACCCATAAAACCACAAAGAGACACAGCGAAACGGACTCGGCGTCAGAAACGGCCGTAAAATACGCGCCTTCACCAAGTCCTAGTAATACCAGTGTCCAAAATGTAGATGACTTGACGCCGCTAAAACTTAAGTCAGGTACATCCAATGTGAGTGCGATTATTGCAACACGCCGCCGCACTGTAGCCCGTAAAGAATGCGAGGTTTGCCATGAACCGCGCAATGGACGACGGGCACTCCTGTGTCAACAATGTAAGTGCATGTACCACTCGAGTTGCTTTCGTCAGCAGCACCCTAAGTTAGTACCGAGCACCACCCGTCAGTGGTCTTGTCCAGATTGTGAGCCAGTTGTTTTTGCAACAATGACTGATAAATCCTCAGGTAGCACACCTTGCAAGCAGCAGCGCAACGATTCGTCTGCCAAAAGTCGCAGTAGTCGTAACGCCAAATCTTCCTCCACGAGTCGAGGCAAAGGTGATAGCGACGAAAGGTCAGGATCAGGGGATGTGACCAATGCTGCCAAAGAGATAGAAGTACAGCGTTTGACGGATTTAGCCTTGCGTGGCGGTAATAAAATTAATGTCACGATCCTGGAGCAGACAGGAGAGATGCTGCATATCACGCAGACGTTAACAAAGAAATTGATCAGCATCATGGGCTTTGGAAATGTGAGAATTTCAGGGCATGATAAGAGCGACGATGCAAAAATTGACATCAATGACAATGCTGTAAAATATGAGCAACAACAGCAGCAACAGGACACGAGTACTCCACCCCCGCCTCCGTTTCTACTGGTTCCTGTGTCATCAGCACATGTTTCGTCTGTTGCTTCTTCTCAGATCGTTGCAACCGACGATGGAAACGTTGCCACAACGTCAGCAGCCTTTGACAAGGATAATCTTCTGTATCAAATACACAATGGTCTAGGTTCCTTAAAGCAGCTGCTCGAGCAGCTACAGGTCGCAGGCATTCAGTTTGAGGTTGATCTTTTTAAGGAGATAAAAGCAATTCCGAACCAGGATCGTAAGGCAGCATCCAGTGGAAGTAAAAAGCAAGGAACAGGAACGGCGGGTCGGTCTGCATCAGGATCGAAGGGGAAAAGTGGTGCAAGTCGCCTGTATTCATCGAAGCAGATCCAGAAGCTGGAGGAATGGTATCAGCGGTCCTCTCGACCAGAGTCTAGTGAAATCCACTCGATGTACCGCATCATCAATTGTCCGGACTATGCGGATTTAGAATTACAACCTGAAGGTATATCAGTGAAGCAAATTCGCATTTGGTTCGACAATAGGCGTGCCAAGGAGCGCTTGGATTACATGCGCTTAAAAATGAAGGACATATCTACTACGGACATGGATGCTGACAGTGTTAAAAAGATGAAAGCTGCTTATATTGACGAGGCCAAGGAGGTCCTTGAGGCTCGCGTGTCACGAATGCGAGACAGTGGACACGGCTCGAGCCATGTCGTTGATGAAGCTGATATGGCTCTCATCGCAAACATCGTCGATCATCCCGTGCATGGTCGAGGTATGAATCTAATTACGTCTGAAGCAGAAAAATGTACTACCAGCTTAAATAAAGATGAAATCGAAAGACCCCTGGTTTCTGGTGGATCTAATACTCAAAAGAAGCGCATCCGCATCGACTACGTTGCTTCAGTGAGAAAGGCAGTCAAAGATGCTCGTGACGCTGGCAAAAATGAAGAAGAATTGAAAGCATTACGTACTGCAGCAATTGAACGCGCACGGGAGAGATTGCATGTCCCATTTAAGAACGTTCGTACTGGGCCATCCAAGCCACTAGGCAAAGAGGAAGTAGCTCATATTAAGATGAAGATGTTAAAGCTGCTTGAGGATGACGCACCTGCTGAGGAACTAACTGACATGATTGAATTGCTGCTAACTCTTATTATCCCACGGGATATCCTGATCGAGTCGGGCATGCAGCGGCAATTGGAATTGGTTTTGCTCGCTCACAAAGATAACAAAGAGCTTGTGCGGCAGACAAAGAAACTGCAAGAAGAATTTCAGTCAACTGTAGAATATGGTGATACACCGAGCGTGATGATTGCACTCGCCGAAGAGGCTACTACTAATAAGAATCGGAAGGAAAAAGCGCAAACACTTCTCCTTAATGTGGACACAGAATCTTTGCCTGGAACTCCAGGATCATCGCCGAGTTCGGGCCCGACGCCTTCGCCGGAGTCGCGGCGACCGCGTGTCAAGTTCTCGTTGGCTCAACTGGTCAAACTCGAGAAGTATTTTCACAAGGAAGACACACCGAGCAAGAAAAGGTTAGACAAAATTGCGGCGCGGCTGAACGGAATTGCGTCTCTAGACCCGTCAAGCGATGCGGCGCAGAGATCAATTGATTACAAACAGATTCGCTGCTGGTTTTACAAGCGGCGGTCGGCTAATCAACCACCTCAGGCTCTTAATGGTGCGGATTTGCACATTGATAACGCCGCGTCGAGCTCGTCCAGCTCAAGCGACACCGAGTCAGACAACGACAGCAAATCGGACAAAGTATCCAAGTCTCGCGCGAAGTCTAAGCCAAAAGCGTTAACTTTTATTTCTGGAGGGACTGGGGCAAAGCGTAAACAGCTTGAGAGAGATGGTAAATGTAGCGTCAAGCGCTTGAAAAAGGATTCTTTGAGCACTCGTTCTGCAAATACATACCCAGTGAAAGCAGAGACTACTTGCTCATTTTCTACAAAGAGCGACGACGATTTCACTGGCAGCGCTCAATCAGGGCGAATGTTTAATATGAAGCAGCTTGCAACAATAATTGAAGAGTACGAAAAGAATCCACGACCAACAGAGTCTCGGTTGGCAGAATTACAGAAGGTATTAAACCAAGGTGATCATACAGACGAACATTCTGAAGAGGGACTTGGCGTAACGAAGCATCAGATCAAGATATGGTTTTCCAACCGCCGCGCTAAGGAGCGTCTCGATCTCATGAATATGAAAATCAATGAATCCCGAGCTGGTATCCAGGAGAGTAGTGGCTCGGACGTGGATAGCGACGAAGACGAGGGAGTTGTTTTGATGCCTACAGTTGCAATTGGACACATTGGACGAGTCAGTACTCATGACAGAAACTTGGCGTTTGACAGGCAATCAAAACTTACCCATGACGAGGCAGAGGATATAAAAGTTGAATAATCCATTTGAAACCCTCATCCACCTTTCTTCCCTAAGACTATAATAAAGTACCCGTGCCGTATGTGCCACTTCAGCTGGGGTGCAACAGGCAGAGCAACCCCACTGACGAGCTTGGGAGAATTTGATAAAAGAGATGCTCTGCTTCATTGTCTTGCGTAGAACAAGGTTATCGGGTGTGTCCAGCCGGCGCAGCAACGGGTATAGTCCTCCATACTGGGTGAGCAAGTGCTTTGCTGTCGCGTCGCACAAATTGTCCATTTAAGGAACCCTTGTTGATGGCCGAACAGCGTGTGGTAATCGAATAGCAATTTTGGGTGCAATTCGAACTTCCCCCACGAAATTCTATACACGCGCTTTACCGATTAATAGATTCACAATGGCAGCAGGCAGTGCTAGAGTTGAAATAATTGCTTTCTGTGGATTTAGCTTTACCTTTGTATCATTGACGTCGTGCACTGGTTGAAAAAAAACGAGCAGTGCGTCAAAGCCAGAAACCGTGTATTTTGTGCGATTAGGAGGCGATGATGTCGTCCGCCATCATACTTGGGCGCTCAATACAGTTGACGTTGGTTGCGCTCAGAACTTCATTTTCGTAAACTGCGATACGAGCGAACGAGGCGTTGGCGCTCGGTCCGCCTTTGTAATCTGGCTGGTTGGGTATCTGGTGATAGACTGCTGTCGTTAAAATCCACTAAAAATGCCCAAGACGAGGCGTCTTGTCCATCTGCCGCAAGAGACGTAAGACACGGTGCACTGCTTCAGTCTAATATATATCATTATGCACCTATCCATTGACAAAGTACTTTACCACCCGGGATTTTAAAGCCCCGCACTGCTCGACGGGAATGAAGAAATGATAACGGATGTTATTGCTGGCCACTAGCCGAAGTTTTCTTCGCAAAGCCGATTCCTCATCTACCATTGGTGTAGACGTCGCAAGCGGGCGCTGGCACCAACTTTCATTAGTCAATAGGGTGGTGTCATTTTATCTTACCTGGTAATAAAGACATCAAATTTTCACAACTGAACTTATCGTAATTAACAATGACCTGGAGGAAATCGTTCTTAGCGCGACAGTCATCAGTCACGTCAGGCAACATCTGCTCAGCCTTGACCTTGTTCCCCCTTAACGCAGCCCAGCGACTGCTATCATGTCTAGGCTACTCACACTCCGTGCGTATGCAGAGCGGCCAAACGTACTAAATACTTTTAACTTCTGTTTTCGTATCACTTTCTTAACATTTCAATTATCGCACTACATAGGGTGTTTATCAGCTCAGAGATTGCACAAGGAGGGTTTTCTTTCGTCTACAAGGCCAGTGATGCTCATACGGGAGAAGCCTTTGCTCTAAAAAAGGTTATTTGCCAGACGGACGAGCAAGTGCAGTTAGCGAAAACGGAGATCCGAGCGCACGAGGCTTTTGCACACCCGAATATTATGCCACTCATTGACTACGCTGTGGTATCCACTGAAGTAAAGACGCTCGAGTATTATTTGCTGTTTCCGCTTATGGAGGTGCACGAGTTTTGCTGATAATTATGTGGTGAGTCAAATCTAATTTTTTTATACATATATTAGAATGGATCGCTACGTGATATGATAAATACTTCGATCAGGTACAAGTTGAGTAGTAAATACTTTTTCCGAATAAATTCTTACTTTTTGTGACAGCCAAGATGTGCGAATATCTGAGGCCCAAATTCTGGACATGTTTCTTCAAATCTGTCGAGCTGTTGCAGAACTGCATTTAAAGTCACCGCCGCTTGCACATCGTGATATAAAGGTATTGACACTGCAACTCGTTAGTATTTGACCGAAGCGTCGTATTAGTAAGTAATTAGTAATTGCATCTTTATTCTTTGAAGCCAGAAAACATCATGTTATCGGACGAAAGAGAGCCACTCCTTACGGACTTTGGTTCCGTCACAACGGCTAACGTTACTGTCTCCAAGCGCTCTGACGCACTTTTATTACAAGAGCACGCCGCACGGTATAGCTCGATGGCTTATCGCGCTCCTGGTAAGGCAGCGAAGCTATAAACTCTACTACAAATGCTGCATTCTTATGCTGCATCTTGTTTTAGAGCTTTACGATGTACGAGACAAATCACAGATTACCAGCGCCACCGACGTGTGGTCACTAGGCTGCCTACTTTACGCAATGGCGTTTGGATTCTCGCCATTTGAGTGCTCTTTCTACGATTCGGGTGTCGTGCGCGTCGTGGAGTGCACGTATCTAGCGATTATCGGACCGATAAAGTTTCCAAAAACCTGTTCATACTCATCCAAATTTTGCGAGATGATTCTGTGCGTATCCTTTGCACTTTATGGTGAAGCGTGCAGGCGCTTCTTATTACGATAACGTTGCTTTGATCGTTGTAGGTGGATTCTGAATCAAGACGCTTCCGCGCGACCAACTGTATTTGATGTGATTGAGCGGTTGCATAGAGTAATTTGTTGAAGGTTAAAGCATGTTGCGTACAGAATACTGGAGGTTCTGGTATTTAGACTTCAAGAGAGATAGCGCTGCAACAAAACACGGAACAATAAAATCTACTATAGTGGCAGCAAGTGTGTAAAAGTGTCAGTATTGGCTAAATTGTCATTGCGAGGTGGCAGTAAATTCAGCATTGCAGCTGCCGGTCATCGGTTCTATTTCAAGATAATCTTTTTTGGTTGGATTTGGGAGAACAGATGTCTCATAATCATCGGGTTCTAGAGAATTAATTGGTTGAGAGTATTCCAGGATGTGCAAAAAACCAAAATGTCAACTGTGTGGTTGGTTGCCTGTTGCTATACCAATGCATATGTAATTTTGAAGCAATTTATTACCGCCAAACCTGCCGATGACGACATTTAAGTCAGACAGAGCCGATATGGACACTTTTGACAGTTGCTACCCTTGAACAATTTTATTACTGGCAAAGATTGCCGAGAGGTCTTACACTACGAAGTTGGTCGACCAGACCTTTTGTGACCATAAACTTAGATTAACATGCGTCCACTGATGCATGCGAGACACGAACATAGAAGAATGAAAGCTTGTAGTGTGGTAGCAGGAGATGGCTTATACCTCCACCATTTAGACCGTAGCAAGACAAGAATCCACAAAAGCTCTCTATCTAATATCACTTCTCAATTCACTTTTAAACAAACAGCACTCCGCCTTCGCCGAGATCACCCCGCTCGCTACACAAGCCTCTTATAACAACCGGACATTGAAGAAGCTTCCTCCACGACAGCGTTACATGGTAGCACTTGTCGGCCAAGTTCAAGAGTTCAAGGCTAGAGTGCTCGTGGTCAAATAGTGAGAAGCGAGATTATTGGTACGAGCCACATAGTGGGAAGTACTAGCATAGAAATTGTAGTCTTTTTAACGTTCAGTGGTCGATCAGTGTGGTTGCCTGCTATCGTGGTACAAACTTTTTACTTAGTCTGTGGTTTAGTGTTTTTACCTTCTAGTAAATCCCTGACCCGTTGCTGGAAAAACGAAAAATTACTTCCAGATAAGTCACCCAATTTATCTTGCTCGATCAGCGTTCATTGGTACCGAGCTGATTCGTCCGGCATCATTGTAAATAAAATGAAAGACTTGTGCACCCGCAGAATTTTTTGTAAACACACTCGAGTGTCTGACGAGCCGTGGTGATGAGCTCGACAAGCTTCGAAAGGACTCGTGGTAACTTGAAACAGCTGAAGCTTGCCCAACTTATTCGATACAAAATCCCGAATTGTTAAAACTCTGGCGCCAGAAATTCAGTGCACGACATCACTAAAAAACTACAGCGTCGTATTCAGCAAACCCAAGATCTTTTAAAAGGTCCATTAGACGATTCTATCCTTTTTTACAAATATCGTAGACTGTATTTCTTAGCACAATCGTTTTTGTGCTTGAAGCTTTATTTAGGTCTGGTAGAATTACAAACAGTGCTGATAAGTCCAGCAAGTAAGGCCCAACGAAAAGGCCGTGCGACTGAGTGCCCATATCCAAGCCCGAAACCTCGTTAACAGAGCCAAATCAGGACTCTTGACGACAATAAAAGTTGATGACCACCGCTTCGCTCCAGTTCACGAGCGCCGACTTTGCAAGATGCGGCAAATGTCAAAGGCGAAGCGAATTGAAGCTAAAATTGACTCAATTTCCTCAGTAGTGGTAGGATAAGACACACTGTCTATGCAGCAACTACAGCTGTATCTCACTTCGCAGCAACAGAAACATTAAGCCCAGATACAAGCTTCAATGCAAGCCCAAATGCGACGGGATAACGAGCGCTTCGTATGAGCAGAAAAAGAAGGATCCTTCTGTTTATCGAGATAGATTTGACGAGGGTATTATATCTCGGATGTTCGAAATGGAACAGTACTACGCCAATAAGCACCGCTTAACGCTTACCTCGAGTAACTTAGGCAGTCCGTATAAAATTGGCTCGTGACTATATTGCCGACTGCAAGTGCATGAATGCGCACAAGACATGGACACTGTCATAACTCAGCTTCGCACACTAATCAGACCTAAGGATTCCAAGTATGATCTTTGCGGATTTTTCACCTGAGGCAAAGAAAAAAAGTTTCCGCAAGTCCGCAAGTCCGCAAGTCCGCAAGTCCGCAAGTGCGTCTCTACGATTTCAGGACTTGAAGTCCCAACTTGAAATGGAGCTTAGTGGTTTGGAAAAGTTTTTTTTCAAAATGAATACGGAAAGAGACTACAAAGAAGATCGCAAAAAAGTCCGAGATTGTTTAGGAGGCCGTTCAAATTGCCTCCAACTTCGAATTTGCCCACCACTCGGGTTGACTTAATCGCGTACCCGCTAAGTCGTGCAAGATGGTGCTCATAGAATCAAGCTAGCGTGCTCATATGTTACGCCCCTTTAAACCAAAGCGTTTTATATATGGCAAGATTAAGAGCGACGGCTTGACTTAATTGGCAACATGCAACAATTGTGGTGTCATCGGCCACATTTCTTTGCAACGTACCGCTTTAGAACGAGATGAAGCAATTTGCTATATATATGGTGTACAGTATGATACCCTCGCAGCAGAAGCTCAAGTATAGACGTTAAACGAGAGGCACCCGTCACCGTCTTCATCGACAATGCATAGTCTCAACGGTGTATTCATAAACTTGGTGAAGCGATTTGAGCTTGAAGTGAACAAGGGTAAGATGAGGCGACCTTGGCTACAATCAGGTTGTTCACCTACCCCGACGAGCTGTGCACATGATGATGCGGATACGTTCCTTAATCACTTAAGATGTTCCAAATCATGCCTGTTCCAGAAATAAGTCATCATCGGCATGATGTGGCTTCGTGAACGGGATCCATATATCATTGAATCACAGGGCGCATGACTCCTTAACACGATTCATCCCGCGGCAATCTAATTAAGCTCGCAGATCCAATGACCCGACAGATGGGCTCTTGGACAACGCAAGTCTCGCATAAATTAGAGCCGCGGGGCTTTCAATTTTTTTGGCAGCAAGGCTACCATGGCCATCAAGGAATGACGCAGCTAATTTATTCCCGAGTGTGTTGTACCACGACAAAGACATTAAATCTGTCTTTGTCATCAACCCGCATACTTCTAAGAAGACTGAGCGCTTTACGAACCAAGGATGTGAATCGCAAAAAGTCAATGTGGCGTATGAAACGTTACACAAGTCTGCGGATACAGTATTTCGCACCGAGATTCTTACAAGACACCTCTGGTGCGGGAACAACTAAGCACGCAAATCTGCTCAAGTCTGACACCTAGCCGATATTCGACAAACAATGGCACCAAAGTTCTGAACGGCGCAGGACAATCCGAGAATAGACCGAAGTAATGTATTAGCATGTATTATTCGATCAAGCACGTTTGGATTTTTGGCACCGCCATTCTATGTTAAGAAGCCAGTACTTTGGCGCATTGTGCACGACTATCGTCAGCAAAATCTAGCGACAATCTTGCGATACTGATGCCGCCTTATCCAGAAGTCACTGATTTTGTGCATGATCCATAGTTACTGTCTGGTAAAATTGCGTGAATCAGACATTCCATTTATCACTTACTCACCCAATATGGTCAATTCGAATATCTAGTCACTGTCATGGAACTCAGCGGAAGCCTGGCTTCCGGGTGCATTAAGCGAATTTCGTAGAAAGGTTATCGAGATTTAAGGGATGTGATTAGAATTTACTTTGACAAAGTGAGGATGTCGCAGACCACGTTACGGATTAAGACTGTGTATTAAAAAGCTAGGAAGATTAGCAACTTTTCTTCGAGTTGACAAAACACAAGTTCTGCGTGTGTGAGATCCTATGCCGAGGAGACTTTGCCGGACAAAAAGGCCCCGACAAGGTCAGGATCGTCGCAGGATGGTCTGTGTCCAAGACAAAGAAAAAAAGGGAGAGCTTTTAAGGCACTACAGTCTATGTCTGAAGGTTCTGAAAGGACTTTGCGCAATTTACAGGACCACTCCATGCCGGTAAAAACGTCATTAAGAAGCTGTCAAACTTTCGAACGATCAACTAAGTTGTTTCATCGAGCTCAAACGGCTCTTGACACTTCCACTTATTCGTAGTCCTCCGCACTTTTCGAGAGTTTTTGGTACACGAATGGACGTAATAAATTTTTCGATCCGGGAAGTCTTGTTTCAGAAGGAGGAAAAGCTAGAGTACCCGATTGCTTTTACGGGCCGAAAGATGAAGCAGCCGAGCCGAATTATACTGTCAGTTAAAAAGAGCTACTTGTATCCAAGCATGCGCTAAGCGCATGCAATGTGTGTCTTCTCGATCGTCCATCTACGAATTTAGATGGATCTGACACAAAAGGCAACAAGCCGCATAGAAGCTCGATGATTCGATGCGCTTGATGGATTTCAGCCTTCGTTTAAGTGGATTTCTATAAAAGAAACGCCATGGCTAATGCATTGTCACGCAACCTGGAATCTGAGAGTAGAGCTGCTTAAGTAAGCTTGCAAGTGCTACTGGAAGTGGCTAAATGTCGCGAGAGTTTGGAGACAATACGAACAATCAAGATTACCGTAGCTCAATCCGCAAAAAAGCGTGCTTTTGGATCAAGGATGTACAGTATATCATTGAGAAGCTGAAAAAAAGAGAGGATGTCCACTGCAGGATGGTCTTTTGTAGTTGCAAAACAGGCGAAAATGGGACTTGACGACTGTACATTCTCGACCACGAACATCAGATAAAACGCGCCATCTGTGAGAACAATGCTTTTGTGTTGGCGGGACACCCAAGATTTCACAAAACTTATGTCCAAAGCATTACTGCCGGGAACGACGATGTACGTCAAGTGCTATGTTAACACTTGTGGCGCAACAAGGCCAGGCAGACTAAACTACCAGGATTTTTTCAGTCTTTTAATGGTAGGTCGACATATAAATGGACTTCATCGTGTCCTTACTGGAGACCGAAAGTGAAATCAATGCCGTCATGGTAACTGTCGATCGTTTGACAAAAAGGGTTATGTTTATCGCTAAATAGACAACGGACGATACTGCAGAAAGTAAAAAGAGCTTCATGAAGAACTATATAAAGATCCGTGGCATGAGAAAGATCATTGTTTCCAACCTAGACATCAAGCTCGGAGCAAATTATCAAAAACAATCGTGTCTGATGTGAAAGCGCAAAGCAATTAAGCGTTGAGTTTCTAAACCCTAAATGGATGGACAAACAGAGCTATACGTTGTATTGGACAATACCTTCAAGGTGTCGTCAACCTAGCACATAATAATTAGGCATTTGGCTAAGATAGCCTGTAATCGACGCGTACACTTTACAATCGGAATGTCGCCGTATAAAGCGAATCAAGTATGTGTTCGTTAAACAACGAATGATGTGGCATTATATTCTGATAAGAAAAATCAACGCAAGATTTTTACTTCGTCAAGAAATCTAACTCAAAGCCGAACAGGAACGGATGGGCGAAGCGCAAGATTGCATTGGGTACTATAGCAACAAGAATAGACTTGTATAAGACTTTTAGGTTGGCGACATGGTATATTTGGATGGCAAGAATTCAAATGTACGTCAAAAGTTTGCTAAGAAAAAAAAACTCGTGCCAAGATATATTGGCCTATTCCCGAACAAAAAAGATTTCGAGAAATTCCATTTGTTGAAATTATCGATTAAAGCTGCTTATAGATTTCCTCATTTCACTTTGAGGCTGTATCGCTTGGACTCTAAGGGTCAGCAAAAAAAAAATATATATATAGTTGTATCGGCCGAAGGCTCCGAGGGGCAACTCGTTGAACCCGAAATTGAACACTGGAAGCAGAATGGAGGCCTGCAGTATTTTATGTACTTACATTACTTCTTTACAGATTGGGAAATCGTGAAGAATCTGAGTTACATTTTTTTGAAAAAGGGAGGCCATGTGACGCAACCGTCATCACCGACAGGTTTATCGGTAACGACCATTACACCATATAATCGTTTGCCTCAAAGAATGATATGCAATCGAACTGTCCATACAAATAGGCGATTATATAGTTTCAGACCAGAAGCAGGGTACAGATGTCCCATGATCATCGAGAGTCAAAAGACTTAATGGTAAATAATCCAGGATGTATAAAAGCCAGATGGAGAAGTAGCCTTTATGGATTGAGCAGAAGATGGCTGAGAGCCACCATTTAGGCTGTAGCAAGGCAAAAAACTATGAGTACTCTTCATTTGATATCACTTTTTTAAAATATTTAAAGCAACTACCACTTCTCCCTCGCCAACTTCGCCCCGCTCGCCGCCCGAATTTTCCTGAACAACCGACCTTTAAAAAAGCTTCATCCGCGACTGTGTAACACTGGGATGTCAATGTGAGGTAAAATTGAATTTCATATTGTCCGTGTTTTGCCACTAGAAGTCTGTCGTCAATAACAAAGCCGGTGTTGGCTGGATGTTGACTCCAAAGCGTTCGTGAACATCTCTTGGATATTCTACACATATGGGCCCTTTAGTAGTGTTCGTATCAACTAGATTGCTGCTCCGAAAAGTAGATAAGGATAAATACGAAGCCAGTAGTGGCTGTTATTGACCGTTGGACATTCGTTGTCTTCGACAGATCCAGTATTAACCAAAATTTGTCTTTCATGCGTCAGTGCACATCTACTCATGTACAGTATACAATGGTGGGACAACAGATGCCTGGTTTCTCGAGGAGCTTCAGTATTGGGTAGGCGGTCATTAAGACGTGACTTAATGTGATTGGAATCCAGTATCGTCTTCAATTTGCCACCAGCTTTCTGTCGCCTACAAAGATTCACTCATGTCTTTAATGCGTTCGTCGATATTTGTTAAAGCAGGCAAGACGGTTGAGCCCTCTAGCAGTGTTCGTAGTAACGAATCGCTTCATCTTTAGGTTATTGAGATGAAGCTGAATCCAGTATCTGCTGTGTTTAGCGGCTGTCAGACATGTCTTCTATTTTAAAAAATTACAATTGATTCTGTTGTGTAATTTTGTATTAGTGCACGATTACTGATGTGCACTGTTCAATGTGGAGACCGCAAGATGTCTAGCCTCTAAAGAGGTGTCAGTTTTGGCTAAGTTTTTATTGTCGGGTGATTTAGTTGATCGTCAAAATAGTATCGTCTACACATTACCGGCAGCTGTCTGTCGTCTACAAAAGAATCATGTTATGGCTTTAATGTGTTCGTGAATATCTGGTAAGGAAGGCAAGATGTCTTAGCTCTAAAACAGTGTCCGGTATAGCTAACATTTACTTTGCAAAGTGGATGCGGAAGAGTGTAGGCTCAATATTGGCTGTGTTTCTGCTGTTAGACATATTATCTTTACAAAAGAATCGTGATTCGTCGGATTATGTGGTTCATACATATGCTCATGTTCATTGTAATAAGTTAGGGCCAAAAGACGATAATAGCGTCAATATTGGCTAGATTGAGCTTGGCATAAACGAAAATATTCGCTGGACATGTCCACAATTCAGTTTATTGTGACTATTTTAGAGCAAAATTTGCTATTAGTCCCAAATAACCACAATCCGCTGTATTCAATGTGCAAAGAAGTATCACAACTCAATCAAATGTTAATATTTTTAAGAACCAAGTTGTTTATTGGTCGCAGCAAAAAAGAAGGCGGAAAACCGCCCGCAATTCTTGATTCGCAATCCGACCAATTCACTTCGCAATCACAATTTTGCCAATATTGACGCCTTTGAGGAGACAACACATGAGTAGATGTGCACTACTGAATAAACGACACAATTTAATTAAAGTTGGCCTTCAAAATCAAATGTCTTCCCGCCATTACATCCAATACTGATTTCAGATCTAACTACATTGAATTTACGAAGTTACAATTCAGTCAATACGGAGACTAGTAAGTAGTTCAGACATCTTGCCTGCTTTAACCAAAACTCAGCCAATAATGATCCTTTTGCAGACAACAGACACCTGGTGGCTCACAATGCGCAGCCAATAAACATCTCTGCGCATAAAAGATTTCACAATTGATGAAGTTGTGGCTATAATGCGTCCGTGTACAGCTTTTTACCGTTGTTTGTGCCAATCTGTAATCAATAAACGCTTTAGCTTTTCAAGAAAAATTGCAATAGATTAATTTGTTGTTGTGATGCTTCTATGTATACTTAATACAGTCTGTTCTATTCGGGTGTGGCCAGTAAACTTCAAAGCTTAATGACAGACTCACAATTGTATAAGTTATATGCGTTTGTGCACATTGAATTAAGCCAATTGTGCTTGTCTATGACCAAGAAAGTTAAAGCCCTCTGGAAATGTCACAATAAACTGAGTTGTGGCTTTGATGCGTCTATCCTCATCCAAAACGTTCGATTGTGGATTGTTTGTAAGCTGTGAATAATAAGCTGTGAATGATAAACATCACAGCCTATAAAAAGATTCACAATTGATGAAGCTATGAGGCGTCTGTGCATATCTTTATACAGAAATTGTGCTTAGCTGTAGCCAATCAACGTTTGAGTTAACATTCACAAAAAACTTAGTTGTGGCTGTGATACATTTATGCACATCTAGTTCAATCTGTTGTGTTTAGCTGTGGCAAAGTGAACAGCTTGGTTTTTTAAAGGAATACAATTGATAGAGTTGTGGCTACGATGCGTCTATTTACATCTTTTATAGTTGCTTGTACGAATCAGAGGTCAACAAAAGTATTGGCTGTCTAGAAGAGAGGAAATTGACTTAATCGTGGAAGTAGCGTGTCTTTGCGCATCTGTCACCGTCGATTGTATTTAGCTGTGGCCAAGGAACATCTTCTAATTTAAAACGATTTACAATAGAGGAAGCTGTGGCTATGAAGCGTCTGTGCAAATCATTTTACTGTCGAATATGCTTATTTGTGGCCAATAAATGCTTTAGCTCATTGAAAGGGTTATAAAAGACTCAATCGTGGATGTTATTCGCCTATTCTCATCTAATAAAGTCAATTTTGCTCTGCTATGGCAAGTAACTATATCAGCTTTTAGAAAGATTCACTATTCATTAAGATGTTGCGATGATGCGTCTGCGCGCATTTTTGTACTGTTGAATGTGATAATCTGTGACCAAAATATTAATCACCTTGTAAAAAAGTCCCTTTCGATCACGTTGTGACTTTGATGCGTCTATGTACAATTATACAATCATTTGTGCTTAGCTATGGTCAATAGAGATCTTAACTTGTAAAAACATTCACAAATTCACGAAGTTGTGGCTATGACGCGTCTGTGCAGATCTAATGCTCTTATTTTTGCTTATTCGTTGCCAATACATGTTTTAGCGCTCTAAATTTCACGATGGACTTAGTTATGTACGTGATGCGTCTATGCGCATCAAATATCGTCGATTGTGTTTAGCTGTGACAATTAAGCATCTTAGCTGTTAAATAGATTCATAATTGACTAAGTTGTGGTTAATATGCGATCGTGCACATTCTCGTACAGTTGATTAAGCCTATTAATGTCTCATCTCCTTACAAAAGTCACAATCGACTTACTTGGGACTGTGATGCGTCTAATTTCACTTATCGCAGTCAGTTGTACTCAGCTGTGACCGAGTAACATTTAAGCTTGTAAGAGATTCTTTGTTAGCTAAAAATTGATTACGATGCGTCTTTTAATAGGCGGTTGTGCTGCTTTGTGGCAATTAGACTCTCAATGTCCTCGAAAATTCATTATGAACTTTGTTCTAGGTGTGATGCGTTCTGGACACCTAATGCTGTCAATTGTGTTTAGTTGTGGCCAATGAACGTCTTATCGTGTGAAAATATCAACAATAGACTAATTTAGTTTCATACTGCGTCTGCGCATTTCTTCAAACTGTTGATAATGCTAATCCATGACCAATACAGGTCTCTCACAACCGACGTAATTGTGGCTGTGATGCGTCTATGCACATTTGATGCAGTCGTGTGTTATTAACTGTGGCCGAAAAATGTCTTGCTTGACAAATGTTTTCCAATTGCCTAAGGAGCGAATTTGACACAAAGCGTCAGACCGTCGATTTATCATAAATAAAAGAACAGCGCATGGCGGTCATTGAGGATTTCAGAAAGTATCGTCTTGGACGGTGGGTATGTCCGTAACAGATAATTGCGCCCGGCTAGATATGCTTATAGAGGAGATGCTGGTAAGCTCGAAGACAAAATCAGTCTCTGTCAGTAGATTATGTGCTTATGCTAAACGAGATGTCTATGACAGAGCTTGAAGAGAACGTAAAGACAACAGCATGAACGGGGTAATGAACATTCAACGCAAAGAAGAGATCAACTCCTTGTAATTTGTAAAGAGGTCTTAGACGGCACTGAGAAGGCACGTAGGGCACGAAGTAGATTAGGTTCTTTAGGCTTTGTAGCATTCGTGTTCCTTTTTGGTAAATGTAAGCTAAGATGTAGCAGTGTAATGTCATCAATAAGTGTTTATCATTCTTAATAAGAAAAAGCTAAATGTGGTTATCATCCTGGCACAGACGCCGATTATCAAAGATGTGCTGCAAACAAGATGGCGAGATCGAATAAATAGCGGGGTGTACGCTGTGATGTACAGTGTACAGAACACCCGACTTGGCCAGCGTGTATCATCATCTCTTCGTGCGAGAGAGCGATCACCTTTTACCGCTGTCAGTACAACAAGAAGTAAGCTTTGATAGTGGTTGGCCATTCTATAAGAGCTTTTAAACGATCCTGCAATGACTACTTGTCTAGTAACGCGATTCTTTAAAACTTATAGGGCGTATGCATATGCATACTTTGATAAAATTAATGTCAAATCTGTACAGAGCACAGGAAGACAGACGTGTAAGGCCTTGGAACAGTACTAGGAAGCTTGCGCACAAATAAACTCTACGCTTGTGTAGAATAGAGGTGCATCTTTGCCGCCAAAGATCTTTTACAGGGTGCTTAATCAGAAATCGTGGCGTACGGAGAGATCTAGCTAATGTCAGGGTATTGTATATTGAGCGATTCCATCATTTGAGAGCAACTTATATACGGACTGGCCAATTAATTGCGTTAATATAGTGCGAAATACGCAGAAGTAGTTAGGCCAGTGTTCCATCCTTTTAAGAGAACACAAAGTGGGTCTCAGACCACAAACACTATTAGGCGCTCTACAAAGACAAGGGAAATGCCTTTGACAGAAAAAGGAAGTCTACTTAGTGTCGTCCGTGACGCGTCAGATCATATAATTAGCAGTGCACTATTACAAAGAGACGCCGAGGGGGATCGTGTCTAAACATCGGCAGTTAAAAAGTGCTAACAAGGCCTATATTGTTAAGACAAAGAGCTGCCTGCGATGAAGTATGCTCTTGTTAAGTACAAGGTTCGTTTGCTATTTTTAAGTCGATTGTGATCCGTACATATACGCACAGTGGCACAGTCGCCTTTCCTGTCGCAGAGATGGATAATTTTTTATGCGGCTTATGACTCTAGTGTGGAACAAAGGCCAGAAATGTAGACTGCTCTGGCTGATATGTTATCGCGTTGCCGAGGTTATGAGCAAACTCATGCCACAATTGTCATCGAAACAATCCACCTACGCGTATGTGCGAGAATGATATGTGCGTATCATTGCCAAAGCTCTCGAAAGGGTTAGCCCCAAAGAAGCAATTGTCGGACTACACCGGCTCTCAGGTAAAGCCAGGCTTTCAAATTAAAGCGCTGATCAAGGTGACTCGCCATGTGCAGTGGCTTCCGATTAAAAAATTACTATCAGATTCTCTATGACACCATTTGGATGTCATGTAGGCCGAGAGTTGACGAATGACATCGACGACGTGGTCAAGCATTCGGTCAACAAGATGCCAAGAGCATTGATAACCCGTGCGTATCAGGATTGAAGTTGTCGTCAAAGCCGTCACCAACAACGGAAGAGAGACGGTCGACAATGCGGACAAAGCCTTATCGCCCTTTGATTGGATGCTTGCTATACATAACGACATGTACTCGGCCGGATATTGCTTTCGTGGTGACACAGCTATCACGTTTTTTGGAGAACCTGGGACTACAACATTGGTGCGCAGCAATTCGAGTAGTACGGTATCTGAAGACCACGCGTCAAGTCGGTATCGTCTACCGAGGAAGTGGAAGCGTTGCGGTCAAAGCATACTCGGATGCAGATTGGGGCAGCAACACGGATGACAGACTCTTGGTCTCGGGAATTATGGTCATGATTGCGAGCGCACCAGTGGTATTCAAGTCGAAATACCAGCGGACAGTTGCACTTAGCTCAGCGGAAGCTGAGTATATGGCTCTCAGTTTATGCACACAAGAAGTTCTGTGGACACGGGCAATGCTAAAGGACATGGGTCACAAGCAAGTTGAAGGAACACAGGTTTGGGGAGACAACCAAGGAGCTATTGCGGTCGCCAATAACGCCGGGTACCATGCTAGGACGAAGCTTGTGGACATCAAGCACCACTTTTTTGTGAGAACGTGCAAGAAGGACTGTTGAAGATCGACTTTATTGACACGAAGAGTCAGCTAGCAGATATGCTGACGAAGGCAGTTGGAACCAAGATGCTGAAGTATTCGCGCAAAGCCTCCGGAATCAGGACCAAGTCAGCAACAAAGGACACACAGCATTAGCGGTGAGTAAGAGTGTTAAAATTACACCGCTGAATACATGTTGAACAGGCGGATGGCGTCAAAGTATTTACAAGTACGTCACAATTAGTAATTACATATGGGTGCCGTTCATTGGTCTAGATAAATATATGCACTTCAGTTATTACGTTCTACTCAACAAATCTGTCCACGTTAAGAACGTATAGTGGCACATAGCGCCTCAGCACAATTGATATATCTGTGCATTGAAATTGTAAGTCATACGACAGAGTTGATATATACTTTCGACCAAATGGACATTCACTCATCATCTTGCCCTCGCTTATTATGAAAGAAATTATCGCAGTAGCAGCGATTGCTTTGCAAACCGCAGCATAGTAGAATGTGCAATGACATTTGCTTTCTTTATCTTTGAATTGCTTGGAGAATGTATCACTGGTGTTCTTTCAATTTATTTTCGCGTTCAAACAACGCCTTTCAGCCATCTTATGTAATTTTTAGTAACAAGTGACATAATTTCAGTGCTCTTTAAAAAAACAAAGTAACTGTAAGGAAGTAGTGGGTTTCTTCGGACGAAGGGCGCTTCTTGTTGTGACTATATGATAATTGTGCAACATTTTCGAAGCTGAATTGGCCAATTAAGGCAATCAATGGATCGCGCGATGCTGTCGCCACCGACACAATCGCCACAAATGAGTTTACGTTGTGCATCCCACGGCGACTGCTTATCTCTGAAAATTTGTGCTGGAAGGATCCATAGCTTCGTCTTGTTTTTATCGACAACTTTGACGTCTTAAGGCGCGGTAATCCCATACTGGCTCTCTTTCTCGTGCGAGAATTGGTGCTACACTGAGCAAACGCTTTCTCATTCGTCCTTTGCCATTCTTCCATACTCTGAGAGAGTGCAGGGCTGGGAGCATGACGAGCTTTGAGAGTTGCACGACCAGCGACATGTGGACGCGGCAAAGCACCGGAGGCACGAAATTAAATCATTACCAACGAATTATTACAAGACTGCAAGAAAAATACCCTGGTGAGTTCCTAGAAGCTATTTTTACATTGTACAGTTTGAGTTCGCGTTGAAGACGATCCAAGCGCGGACGTTTGGGCGGAAAGTGCCGTAGACAGTTCTCATACCGTTCGCGGACAGCCTAAGGCACAACAATGTTGCCACCAAGTACGACTTCAATGAGGAGGGTAATGAGCAGTTTCGCCTCTATTCATCGGTTACCACGAGCGTTACCATGGGCGCAGAAGTATATAACTCATATGGTCGCCGTTTTAACTTTTAATTACTGCTCAATTATGGCCTTGGATTAAATAAATTACAATGAATGGAATTATGTCGATGTTGAGATTGGGGAGGATCGTGCTGGCCCAGATAGAAAGAAATCGGGCTTTACGAAATATTTTTTTCGTATAAATCGTTAGACGAGATGTTTCTACCAATTTATGCCTCAAATCTAACGGATGCGCTGTCAAATACAGGCCAAAATGGAGTTGCTATTGATCTTCCAGAACCCATAGGACGACGTAATGCATTACAGTGGCTGCATGATACAAACAATAGTCGACTGGGGAATCACTTCACACGACGAACAGCTTTTGCGAATGGGGCATCTAGTCGTCTCTGTGACTTCAGGACTGGTAGACGACAAATCGTGCAGAAAACTATTGCACGAATTAATAGTAAGGTGATAATTATTTGACGGAGTTGAGGAAATCTTTACGACCGCTAAAAGAGGAAGCAGTTCGAAGTGACTGAATCGCGATGGTGAAAGTTGAAATACGCGTACTAGTCGTACTAATCGTTTCAAAAGCTATGATCTGCAACTCTGACGAACCGTGTCCAAAAGACTATTTTTCTTCTCCAAAGAATCCAAAGTAAATTCGCGAGTTTCTACCAGGCACCGCAGTCAAGATGTAATCAGCAATTGGCCTTATTAAATGAGAGCGAAAGTGCACTCGTGCTCTCACATACCTTCGTTTCCGTGAGCATTCACCCCCGACACGCTGAAGCTTAACGCGTTTTTTATGCTGTTGTTGGTGATAGCTTGTAGTTTGTCGAACTATTATGATAACACGAACAACTAAGCACTAAATAGGTTCTCAGGCTTATGGTAAAATCACTTACAACGAGCTGTAAATGTGGGTAAGATCCCTCTTCAGCATCATCCTCGGTTTTCCATATCAAAAAACGATAAGGGCGGTAAACCAAGAAGTAGTTCTACAGGGGATCACAAAAAACGACAAATTATTTACACCACAAATGACCACTCAATGAGAAAAATAGACCTTAATGTAGCGATCCCCCTCGACTTTTGATAAAACATTGCCAATCCACAATGCGTGGTAACGAAGACGAATTGTAGTTTCTTCGTCTTCCTCTAGCTGTATCTTACGCTTTGTCATATACACGCTGCGCTCGGGTTCGTACAAGTCGATTAAATCCTGGTCAGTAGGAAGCGAGGACAAATAGTTCCACAAAATCTTTCTCACACGCTTGCTAGTTGGAGCGTCATCCACAAATACTGCACCGAATTCCGTAAGACCAAAAAGAAGGATCGCCCAACGTCCACGTACAACTGAGAATACGAGCGCCAGCATAGCCAACACTACAAAAGCAATTGCCGTTTTCCATGGATGTGTCCAATTAAATAGATTTTCAGCGCAGGCTAAAGCACCACAAGCACGGCCGATCTCGTTCTGCAGCTGGGCAATGGTATCTTTCACTTTCCAAAACGCGTCAAAAAAATTCGCTCCAATAATTTTAGACTTCTCTTTTTCTACCATGCTCTTGCACACAAAGTCGGAAAAGCTGCGCATGACATGACTTACAGGGCGTTTTCTCTGAGCCGTAAGTAGCTGCTTGGGTGTCAAATCATGCATTTCATAGATTTCACTCCGCAAAGGTTTATCATTCGAAGACGTATTGCTTCCTTCAGGAACTCGAAAATCAACGCGTACAAGCATGTAATTGCCTTCCGAATTCATTAGAGTTTGCGTGTTGGGATCCGTGGAATCTTTCGTTGGCGTCGAAAAAGAAGACAACGGAAGAAGCAACTCATTTAAATCTCCGCTTCGCTTCAAAAGATTCCGAAGCGGAATATTAGTGGTCGCAGCAATCAAATCCGGTGTTTCCTTTGCTTCGCCGCTCAGTGAAATGCACAAATCAAATTGAAGAAGACCAGGAAAGGACGACCACGGCACCAGATCATCACGTCCAGAAAAGTTTTTTCGAGCGGCTTGTGGAATCGGAAAGTAGTAGGCATGGTGATCGACACCACAGCCGGCTGCCATTGAAGACACAAGTGCATCTTTTTTTAAGTTGTGCTGGTCTGAATTACATTGATCGCAAGTGCACGTATTATGATCATGGCGCCATGACACATTAAAATTCCGAAATGGAAGCGTTTTCCGGAGCGGCGCAAGAGGTAAATTGACAGCGGAAATAAGAGAGCATTTGCGCCAGCATAGCTTCCGGCTTTTCCCAACCACATCCGTCCAGGCGACCGTAGTCTCATCATAGCCCGAGGGTATAAGCACCATGTCGCCAGTCTCGGATAGCTTATCATTGGGCAGATATTTAATACGAACATAAAAACCAAGCTTTGAGGACGAAAGGTCTTTCAAACGAGACTGCGATTGCATCAGTAAACTGTCTGTTTCCTCAGAAAGGTGTGCTTCGTGCACAGCAACATACAAATCTGCTAGTGGTCTGTATAGCTTTAGCGCCTCCTCTAGCTCGCGCTCGTACTCTTCGTATGCAACCCACCGAGCGACAAAAGATCCTTCTAGCCGAAGATGAAGGCGATACAGCATATAGACTAAAATTCCTGAAAAAATATACGACAAAGCGTACTCCAAGTCAGCAAACAAGCAGATATATAAAAACAGAACGAAAGACACGGCTGATTTCTTCTTGTTCTTCCACGAAATGACACTGGCATACTCAGCATCAATTTTTTGCAAGACTTTCACTGCCCGCCCAAATCGTTGTATTGTGATACGCAGCGAATCCACCGAGAATTCTTTGTCTTCGCGCTCAAGAAGATAAGAGTCGTGATCCACTCGAACTCGCAGCAGGTCTTCTTTGTGCTCGACATACTTCAAATCGATAAGCGCGAAGCCAAGACTTACACCGGGCCGCACCTTCGATCCCAAGGGAGGCGACAATTTGTAATAATCTTTGTCATCTAGTATTGGCATAGCCGTCCACGAATCATTGATTGCACTTTGATTTAACTCATTATTCAGGCTCAAATAGCTAAGTGGGTTGCGTAGTTTCATTAGCAATGAATTCGTACGTATAAACTCGTCTGCTTCACGTTGGAGAAGCTGGAAGAGCGAAACATTTAACTGTGCAATGCACTGATCCGAATTAAAATCAATGACATCAACGCGGAAGATTGA
The DNA here is from genome assembly GCA_003676415.1 of Plasmopara muralis. Taxonomy (NCBI): domain Eukaryota; phylum Oomycota; class Peronosporomycetes; order Peronosporales; family Peronosporaceae; genus Plasmopara; species Plasmopara muralis. The sequence continues at coordinate 19,350 of RCHQ01000279.1, read as the reverse complement.
ATTCGAATGGCGAACCTTATAGCACAACTTATCCATATACATCGGATCAGCACTTTTCAAGACAGGACTAGTCTCATGAACGACACCATCAAAGTGAAGTCGACAATATGTGTCTCCTTCAAATATGTTCTTCGCGTGAAAGTCGTCCCGACAATGTTTGGTGCACAGATGCAATCCGCGAAAATTTACGTAAAGTTCTCCTGAGGGGCGTACTACGCCACCATTTAAGACGACAAAATTTATGCCTTCACGCTCTTTCTCCTCCTGCCCAGCACCCAATAACTCCTGAGCAATACATTCACATTGTATCGTAGCCTTCATCATGCAGCCTTTATGCACGTCAATTCCACAAAGCTCGCACCGATAACCCCAGATACTTTTTAGTGCATTCATGATAGAGCGATCACCTATTAACACGCAAAGAAAGAACAAATAAGTCAATCCAGCAAATGCCCTGTATATACAATCGAACGTACACACTGCACAAGTGGGCATTGCGAGACCAATAGATTTAAGCTGATGCACGCGAAATTTGTGCGCATTAGTAGTGCTGATCTCTCCCTCGGTCGGTACAAATTTGATCGCAAGCATTATTTTGGGCTGACCAGTGCTTTGAGTAAGTAATGCTCGAGAAGACAAAGTGAACCACCGTTTTACCGAAATATTGGGATACCGGATCAGTGGACTCATGTCTACCAGTGTGCAAGCAACTTGGTCGTCAGCCAGGTAGCTGTAATTGTACACCTCGACTTCAAGCAATGGAATTGGTGTGATCGTACTGTTGTACATGTGTGAGAATTGCATTACATTATCATGTGAGCTAGTCCACACTGGATTGCGGCCACCATTTTCAACAGGCTTGGTTTGCATTGGTTCTTTCCAAGGAAGCAAAGATAGCTTTGCATAAGGCATTTGTTTGCCAATTATCTGCGTCCCAGGTAGCTCCATCGCACGATGAACAGTAACGTGAAAAGTACCGGGTCGATTCAACCCCGATGGCGGAGTCTTTGACATGGCCATAAACTCCTCTCGGCTCGTAATTTCGGCATGCTGCATTAACACATCGGCAGTAAATTGTGCACAACCTTGGTGCGTGACAATGCCCAGCTTCGACCATCGATACATACTACCCGAAGCATCGTCAGGCCATGAGACTTCACACATGTCACACGCTTTCGGTGGGCTGCCAACAATTTCACTCATCTCTTCAATCTCGCTACTCTCAAAGATTGGATCCATTTCTGGATAATGGTCCAAAGCATTAACTTCGCTCAGCTTTGCTGAAAAATGAGGACTCGTGTGCTCATCCAGTGTCTTCTGCAGCTTCTTTAATGTCGGGTTTGTGACGTTCATTTTCCTAAATCGAGACCTACAGCCAACATAATAGAAAGCATAGTGTTACCAACTTTTTCTCGGCATCAGATATCTCAGATCAAGAGACTTACAAAGCCACACTTATTGGCGTTGTTGCCTTCCTATTCATCATTTCCGCCGCTACTTCCTGGTCACGGGTCGCAAATTTTTCCAGTAGCGCGTCCAGCTCCTCCGTCGAACAGAGTCGCACTACATCGCGCTCCGAGATAAACTTACCCAAGTTTTCGTTACAAGGTACAACAAGCCCTGTCGACTCATTCATGAAATGTAGATCCTTTCTCTCCAGCACATGCGCCAGCTCCCATTCCAGCGCCGCCGACGTCAGCGAATGCGACTTGCTGCCAACAACGCGACGCTTTTTCCTACCCTCGCAGAGCCTTCAATGCCCAAACAAAAATTAGAGACGTAGTAGTTAGCACTTACGGAGCGATTTACCAGAAGCTGACAGCGGTCGCGTCCTCAGCGCTCTTCTTGCCTCGAAAACGAAGCTCCATTGGTGGGTGATTTATGTTAGGCGATTATTACAGAAAGTGCTAAGTACATCCGTACTTAAGGACACTTCAACTTGATTGATGATGACAAGCGGCAGCGATGCCGAGACGATGCTGGACGAGGATTCGCCGCTGTCTCCGTGCATATGGCTGCACTCAAGGCAAGCTGTGAGCCAGCAGCAGCCGCTGGAGGAAATGTCGATGATATCGAGTGAGATGTGTTCTTCGCAGGATTCAGATTCCCGGCATGGAGGTAAGGATCAAGGTCGAAAAAGTAGTGTCTAGATACTAATTTCATGGAGGAACAGACTCTTTAGCACAGGATTTACGAAGCGAGTTGCTGCTGTCGCCCGCTTCACAACTTAATGTACTTTCAAAAATCAGTGAGTTGGCTCAGTCAAGACAGTCACCAACAATTTCGAAACCAATTCGACTAGCGCAGCATGCACATGTGTGGGCACCAGCCTTTTCTACGGCTAAAAGAAAGAATGATGCGTCTAATGTTACAAGCAACACTAGAGAAACAGCAAAAAGGCAGAGACTAATGACACGTAAGTCATTGCGCTCGCAAGCTGCGCGTTTGAATAAAGACATGGTGGATTGGGATACTTGCAGCGGTGCGTCTAAAACTTATTGCTATGTGCGCGGTCTGGTGCTGAATAAGCTGCTTCTTTGCTCAGAGGAAGACTTATTAATGGTTGACACTGACGAGGAGAAAAATAGGTGGGTATATGATGACATCTCCGACAGCGATTTTGATGGCTGATAGATTAGATTATGGGTGCAAAGTATATATTGGCTTTTCACTTATACAAACACAATTTAAGCTGAGCTACTCATTAACTGAAGATGAACAATGTACGCTTTATTATGTCCCCTATTTTTTTCGTTGCCTATCTTTGAGCTCGCTAATATCTAGCTGTCGCTACATACGGTATGCAAAATTGACGTGGAAGTGCATTGCTTAGGTGGAGACTACTATATGGCACAGGGCTGCAGAATCGTTGTGCTTAGGATTAGGCTCCTTTGGGATGTAAGCCGCGTGAAAAGGGCAACATTTTGATAACGCAAATTCATGATTCTAGCAACCACCACTCGAGAATTCTTTGACTTCGATAATTACAATTGTGTGTGTCGCTTTTTAGAAGCCCCTCACAGCTCATTTTTAACATGAATAAAGGCCATTCGGCTACCTTGTTGACCGCACTAGATTTGTTGTTGGGGTCTGAATCTGACATTAGCGTTGAGAAGCGTACTTTGTCATAGACACACATCACCATGATTGAAAGCCTCTACGACATCAGGTCATGTTGCCGTAGTTAAGCCTTCAACTCTCTTGCCTTCAACTCTCTTGGGTCTATGGGATTAGGATATCGCCTCTTCTTTGCGAGAGACTAGGATTTATCTGAGCGACGGCGTCATGCAAGATTGCACTCCACGTAATAGACTCGCCCTCTTTATCAAGAAAAGGAAGGAGGACGTTGTCTCAGCGTCATGCAATACACTAAGAACTCCTATCCTTGATGGAGTTCGAGAATAGCGTCTGACGAACATAAGCCAAGAGTTGGCAATCCATTGCACCGACGACCTCCCTTCATGCACTAGGTGCTGCAGGCTTAAAATTTTAGCGTTATATCCGGAAGGTCCCTGATCATTGAGCACGTGATCGTATCACTTCGCAAGCAAGTCGCTCATATCACACCCCTAAAGACAAAGGCTGTGACACATTGCTTTTAGATTTTTTACCCAACTCATGAATCTGCCTTTCGCAGCTGTATCTGCGCATAGATCGACCCCAATGCTCCCGCGCTTACCTGATCTGGGTCATAATGTAAAAGTCTTGACTTTAAAAGCTCACAAAGAGGATTGGGTGTAATTAAAACCTTTCAGAAAAGTCAAGCGTATACGCTAAACCTTTTTTGGCTTAAGCGCCTTTTGGTCGTGAAGACAGCAGCAGCTACATTTTTAGTACTAAATTATTCCATTACTCAAAAAATAATATTTTTTGCTTAATCCTCCCTTGAGGTAGAATTATACTTTCTCAATATTTTGGCTACAGTCATGTCGTCTAATATAGGGCTTTCAATAAGTTTATTTGACACAAAGTCTTTGACTTACTCACGCGTTGTGAGAGAGTCAAAATCAGCAAGCTACTTATTTATTCTGCTTTCACTAAGCTCAGAGCAACAACGTGGTGGCGCAACGGAACGCATAACTCGTTTGCGTAAATTGGCGTATCAAAATTAATCATTGTGGCTATCATGCGACTAACGTTATCTAATTCAGTCGTGTGCCAAGCTGTGGTCGATAAAAGTCTTAGCTCTTTAAAGTGTCATAATTGGCTAAGCTGTGACCAATAAACATTACAGCTCTTAGGCTTTGAGATGAATTGTGACTACAATGCGTCTACGCAAATAATTCAGTCAATTGTGATATGCTGTAGCCAAAAGACGTCTCAGCTCTTAGGAAAGGTCACAGCTAGCTTAGTTGTAGCTGATATTTGTCTGTGCACATCCAAATGACTAATATCCACAGCGCAGCGAACACTAACTCCATAAACAAGTACAGCTACCTCGTTGTCACAATCACATCGAATCATACACCGCACAAGATTCGTGACGATTGACTACCAAATATTAAACAGCAGGAAAAAAGCGAAGCCTTGTAAACAATACCAATTTTTGAAGAGTATAGATGACTGGTTAATCCCCAGTTGATAACAAATCTATAATTGATTGTGTTCGCAACTCAGTAATTTTTTCCAACACCACGAAATAATACAGACAACATCGTATTCAATACATGGTCTAGAATCAAGTACAACTACCTCAGTGCCACAATTTTGTCAACGAGTGACTTCGAAAGTATCCAACCATTTTGCGGCTAAAGCTCGATTATTCGACTACAACAGTGACGCTATGCGCCTAGTGCTGATTCTTCTGAAGAGCACAGAGAATTTAGCCATTACTGACACTACAGAAGAGACCAGATGTTTTGCGGTGCCAAAATAGCAAATTTTGACACAACCGATGAAGACTGTTGATTTAAAACATTGTACTAACCAAACACAGATTTTTTGATGAGCATAAACGGCTGGTGGCCATAATGCAGTCAATACTGAATCCATACTGTATTAAATATGCACAGACGCAACATAGCCACGCCTCAACGGTTTTGACTCTTTAAAGAGCTGATATGTTTTACGGCCACAGCTTGACGCTATCGGCTCTGTTGAATACGTACAGAGACAGTAGCTACTTAACTGCTCACAGCTTAACATTATCAGCTTTATAGTTGCGCATAGGCACACCATAGCCATAATGCGAATAAATTGAGCGCGATCGAGTTCGTCTAATTCGACAGCATAATGTAACAAGACACAAAAGCAAACCAACTTAATTGGCCGAAAGAAGTTACGACGTCAATTGGCCACAGCTAAGCACAATCAATTGCTCTAGATACATCATAGCCGCAACTTAGTCAATTGTGACTGACTCGGCTTTTTTAAAAGCTGGGGCGTTATTGAAGACACGCAGACGCATCACATGTCAGGTGCGTCTCATTTGAAAAGTTGAGATTCTTATAAGCTACAACTAAGCACAACTGACTACATAAAAGCATCGCAACCGTAGCTAATACAATTGTGACTCTTTCTCAAGGCTCAAACGTATCCCGGCCACAGCCAAACGCAATCGACTGTATTCGTTTTGCATAGACGAATCGGAGTCGTAATAAAGTCAATTGCGAATCTTTTGCATAGCTGTGGCAGCTAAGCATAATCGACTGTTTAAGGATCATAGATGCATCACAGACCCATCTAAGCCAAACAATCCTACTTTTGAGGCGTTGATACGTCGCACGGCCTAATATCAGATCCAATTTTGTACGCGTACACAGAAGCATTCAAGCCATGACTTGGCAAATAGTGCTTCTTTCAAAGCGCGTAAATTCGTACGGCCTCATACTTGTCTAATTTATCTTTGCAGATGTACACTGACGCAAATGAGCTAAGAGTTGGCGATTAATGTTTTCTTTGGAGCGCAAATACCTCGTTCAGCATTGCAAAAAATTAAATCTTTCTTCCTAGGTGCATTGAGCCATAACTTAGCGAATAGTATTTTAGTTGTTACTTCGTCCAGCCTCGCATCTATCTACTCCATTTTCTAGACGTGCACAGACGCATCAAGCCATAACTTGGCAAATACCCTTCTTTCCAGCGCTGATACGTCTCACATCTTGCAACGACGCATTTAGGCAATAACGTAGCATGTAGGTTTCTTCTGAAGTGCTGATTCCTCGTCCAGCTTTGCATCTGTCTAATTTTTTATTTTGAACGTGCAAAAAAGCATCTAGTCGTAACATATATTGCGAATAGTGCTTCTTTTGAAAGAATCTGATTCGTCGTTAAGCCGAGCTTCAAGCTACCCTTTTTCTAGACTTGCACAACATTAAGCCATAACTTTTTTTTTAGCGCTGAAACGCTGCACGGCCTCATTCCAATCCAATATATCTTAGTAGATGTGCAATGACGTAGGAAATCAATTAGCAAGTCATGAAGCGCTGATACCTCGTCCAGCTTTGCATCAGTGCAATCCTTATCTCTAGACGCGCACAGATGCAATGAGCCAGAATATCTTGTTCTGTTAAAGTGCTGATACATCGAAGGGCCACAAAGCATGCAAATCTATCTTAAGATGTGTACTCACGCCTTTAGACTATACCCTAGCGAATAATGCGACTTTTGGAGCGGTGATACGTCGCACGCCCAGTATTCATTTTAGCTATTTTGTGGACATTCACAGAAAAAACTAACCATAACTTAGCAAATAGTGTTTCTTTTGAAGCTCGTAGATAATGTATGGACTCAAATCAGTCTAATATATCTTTTCAGATGTGCACTGACGCATCAAGCATAAAGCTTAGCGACTAACTAATGTTTCTTTTGAAGCGTTTATACCTTGTCCAGCTTGCATTAGTCTAACCTTTATTTTCAAACGTGCACATAATATTTGAGCCATAACTAAGCAATACTGCTTCTTTTAAGTGATCATACGTTATCCAGCCTTACATCAGTCTTGTCTTTTATTCTAAACGTGCGCAGACGCACTAAGCCATATCTTATCAAAATGCTCGTTCTTAAGCGATGATACGTCGCACGGCCTCATATCAGTCCAATATATCTTGAGAGATATGCAACGACGCATTTAGGGAATAACTTAGCAGATCCTGTTTCTTTTCAGTGCTGATACCTCGTCTAGCTTTGCATCAGTCCAATCTTTCTTTCCAGACGTACGCAGAAGCATTTAGGTCATATCTTAACAATAAATGTAACTAATGGAGCGCTGATACGTCGCGCCACTTTTAGCTATTTTTGTGGACGTTCACAGAAGTATTTGAACTCGAACTTAGCAAATAGTGCTTTTTTTAAAGCGTGTAGACATCGTACGGCATCACATCAGTCTTATATACCCTTACAAATGTGCACTGATGTAGCGGGTTGCCCCCGCACAATCTCCATATTGCATATGTAGCTCGTATCCATGGTTTTGTTGCATATGTAGGCAGGATATGGAATGCGCGTACCACCTAGACGCGCGTCGATGTGCTTCTATCTGCTTGGTTGATATTTGGAACACAGCCCATATCCAGCCAATCACGAGCCATCTCTTGAAATAAGTGGTCGGGAGCCTCCCGCCGATAATGAAACAGAGTGAACTTGCTCTCTTCGAGCAGCGTGCAAGAAAGTAACGGGCTCTAGGCCCGTTACACCTGGTAGCACTTTGAAGTCCTTCCAAAGACCAAGATGGAGAAGCTTACCCATGAAGGGTGTCCCTACTTGACGTCGTTCGAGTGGGCCGCGCTACATCGCGTGGCCGCGGCGTCAGGTGAGTCCTTTGTGGCGTCGCTGCTGCAATCAGCGATGCAGGAGGAGCAGCGCACTGCCATCCATGCGTTCCTTGGGCGCGAGCTCGCCATCCAGCGAGCGCCAACTTTCGCGCCCCAAGTCAAGACAGAAGTCGTCAAGATGGAGACATCACTGTATACCGGAGCCGGCCAAGACTGGCTCCCATTAAACCGATGGTTCCGAGAAATTACCATCGCGATGGACCCGAGGCACCTCTCGTCGGAGTCAGCGCGAGTGAGTTTCCTCCTTTTGCGCCTCTGTGGAAAAGCCAAGGAGTGGCTTTCGCAAACTGGTTACCGACGATGAAGCGTTTCATACGCTCGCGGCACTACAAGATGATCTGCGACTCGTGTTTGAACTGTCTCACGATGAGTCGCGCATGCGCGCGGCGTTCTTTGCTCTCAAGCAGGACAAGATGTCCATGCGTGATTACGTCCAGCAAGCGGGATACCTAGTATTATGCATCGTCGCAAGTCCTATCGACATGGCCACTCGAGTCCACATCTTTATGTTCGGCATGCGCGAGGGTATGACTCGCTACTGCCTTGTTTGCGCTGAGCCCAAGACCCTAGAGGAAGCTTTTGCCCTCGCGCTGCGTGAAGACTACACAGTGGGGTCTTTGTATGCAAGACAATGTCTGCAGAGACTCGGGGGAGTGCACCCGAGCTGATGGAAGTAGATGCTATTGAGGCAGGGTTGCGCAGCAACCCGCGATGAACCCCGGCAAGTCGTGGCCGCGGTCGAGGAAGAGGTGGCCGCGATGGTCTCGGCCAAGGTCAGCTGACCTGCTTTCGTGGCCTGAAGTCTGTTCACCGCGCGGATGAGTGCCGCGCTCCAGCGCCTGTGGTTGCGAGTGTTGAGGCGGCGGACAAGCCCGCCGCCGAACAGTCCAAGGCGCCAAAGAACGGGAGAGACCAGTAGGGGCGGGACACCCTGCTGGCAACGAGGACGATCCTTCCCCGGTCACTGCCGGGACGTCCGATGCCCCAGTGCTTCAAGCACAATTCAATGCCACCACATCCAGTGACGACTCGAGGCTGATCATCGTGAGCCTTCACGTCGCTGGCGCGCGCCGTCCGCGGGCGCGCACTCCTTTATTCTTGCGCGACGAGCAACATTTCTCGCGCCTCTTGTCTGACGGAGCTCCCTGCCAACCTTGGGTTCATATGGACCCTGGAGAGATGGTCATCAAGTTGGCGGACGGCAAGCCTCGGGTGACCCTGCGGCACCTCCTGGTCGCGCCTTGGGACTGCCCTCATGTTGTCATCGTGGACCCCAGGTTCACGAACCTTCTTCCCAACGAGTGAGCGATGGCCCTTTCTGCGAAGTTTATGCCCAGGTCACCTGGGGACACACCATTGCCATGAGATAAGAAGGCAGCTTCAAGGGCCTATAATAGCACGGAGCGTAGCTCCGCGCCTTGAGATGAATACGGTCCAGCATGTGAAGCTTCCGTACGAGATGACGATTAGAGAGGTCGAGCATTTGGGGCTGCTACACCCGATCCTCTCAGTTGAGCAGCATGTGGCGCCATCGGTCGAGAAGAACCCGATTGAGCAGCAAGTTGCGCTCTCGGATATGGTGGTCGACGTGGACTTGACGTCCGACGTCTCGCTTGTGAGCAGTGGCTACAAGCGCGCGAAAACGTGGCGCAAGCTAGCTTACGGGCTTTACGCCGCAGGTTCTGCGCAGACAAGAATGTGGAGACCCTCTAAGTGATGGTGTATGACGGCGAAGCAGCAGCGCGTGCGCGGGTTGTCCAAGTCGCAAGCCCACCTCGCCACGCAACATCAATCCTCTTCTTACCGACGATGTCATGAAGAGAGTTCCTTAACGACCTGAAGAATGGTTATGTCGCGCAACTGTTTGCTGTTGTTGCCGAGAAGTTGATGGCCGGCATTGTGGCCGTCGACTTGGAAGACGAGGTCCACAAAGATGTTGAAAGACCAAGGCGCGCTGAGCAGAAATCGGCGCGCGAAGAGCCCTACGTCGCGCAGTCTTGGGATGCTCTACGGGCCTCAGGCAATCCGATTTGCAAGCTTATCCGGGAATTCGCGGACATCTTCCACGATGAGATCCGAGCGGAGCTCCCAGGCGATCATGGTGTTCGGCACGTGATTGATCATGTGCCTGGGACGAAGTATTGCGTGATACGGCAGTGGCCGCTTCCCCGTGAGCAAGTGCAGGCGATCGACGAGTTCTTCGAGGCCCTCCGCAAGGCGGATCACGTGCGTGAGAGCGTATCTCCACACTCGAGCCCGTCCTTCTGTGTGAAGAAGGTGACGGGTGGTTGGCACATCGTCCATGCTTTCAACAAGCTGAAGACGCCACTATCCCTGCCCAGACACCGATCCCAAGGAAAGATATGATGCTGCATGCAATGTCGGGGAGCACGATCTTCAGCGCGATCGACCTTCGTGAAGGCTTATATCAGCTGTTGATGCGTGAGCAAGATGTCCCGCTCACGGCTGTGAGCACACCGAGTGGGATGCTGTGGGAATGGCTCGTGATGCCGCAGGGCTGAAGAACACTCCGCCACCTTCAATCGGATGGTGTCACACCTGCTACGACCACTCCGTGACTTCGCGCCGAGCTACTTCGATGACATTTTCGTGCACAGCCACTCAATAGCCGGTCTGTGAGATGATGTGAAGGTACACCTACGGCACCTCTGAAAGATATTCGAGGTCATGCGCAAACACAAGCTCTATGCCAATTTTAAGGAGTGCATCTTCTGTGCACCGGGAACCCTGGTGCTTGGATGTTACGTAAGCGCGAATGGTATCCGCGCTGACCCGGAGAAGATAGAGTCCATTTGTGCTTGGCTAGCACCAACGAACCAGACAGAATTGCGACAGTGGCTTGGGCTTGCGAATTACCTTCACAAGTATATTCGAAACTATGCTGAGCTGATCCAGCCGCTTTCGTCGTTGCTGAAGAAAGACGCCACGTGGACGTGGCATCAGGAGTACCAAGACGCTTTTAGCTCCGTCAAGCGGACTCTCTCTTCGGCACCGATCCTCGCTATCCCTGATGTCTCGCGTCGCTTCCACCTTGTGCGAGAGACTTTGCGATCGGCTGCGCACTGATGCAAGTTGATGAAGAGGGCCGTAAGCGCGTGATTAGCTACCAGTCGCGTCAGTTAAAGCCAGCCGAGAAGAATTATCCGGTTCATGATAAAGAGCTACTTGCGATGCGGTACACGCTGGTTGTGTTCCGCGTTCACTTGCTCGGCGAGAAGACGTTCGCAATCTACACGGATCACGCATCGCTGCACACGGCGGTGAAGAGTCCGCACCTGAGCCAGTGCATGGCCCGCTGGCTTTCTTTCTTCTTCGAATACAACTTCGTGGTGCACTATAAACCGGGGAAGACGAATTCCCTCGCGGATGCACTCTTGAGACGCCGAGATCATGACCCTCGGCGCGACCTTGGACATGGAGCTGGCGATCCAGAACTCGACGATGACGAAGAGTGTGCTGCTTGTGAAGCTGCAAACCTCCATGCTATGGAAACCTCCGTCACGCTCCCGGGATGGCGTGACGGAGGTTTCCATAGCATGTCCCGGACGATTTCCGACGCGTATGAGGAGGACCCAGAGTTGAAGAATTCGATGAGGTCACTTCGCACACCGACAGACTCTGCGCAGGAGGAACTCCTGCGTCACTTCACTGTACGACTCACTCGCTACACGCTTGAAGAAGACCTGCTGCTGTACATCATTGACCGCTTCGACAGCCCGCGGATCGTTGTTCCGAATGACAGCGACCTCCGAGCACGCTTGATTCATGAGTATCACCACACGCCCGTGGGCGTTCATCTGGGCCGCGAGTAGACATTTTCGGCCCTCTCAAGAGACTACTATTGGCCTCATCAGTACAATTGGATATGTAAGTGGGTGCGCACGTGTGAAACCTGCCAACGAGTTAAATCCTCACCGTCGTCTTAAACGCCACTGCGTCCCCTTTCAATTGCTCGTGATTATTGGCGCTCCGTCAACATGGATTTTGTCATCGGTTTTTCTGCTGACACCCGTGGTCGCACGGGCGTTCTTGGCTTCGTCGATCGATTTTGCAAGATGGTACATCTAGCCCCGGTGAGCGTGAATGTCACGGCGGAAAATTGTGCAGTACTGTTTCTCGACATCGTCTTCCGCCACCATGGCCTCCCGAAATCTATCGTGTCCGACCGCGACCTCCGGTTTGTCGCAGCATTCTGGCGCAGTCTTTTTGACTCACGCAAGACTCGGTTACTAATGTCCGCCGCTGCGCACCCCGAGACTGACGGCCAGTCCGAACGTGTTAACCGCGTGCTTGAAGGCGTGCTCCGAAGTTAAGCAACGTCCTTCTTCTCATGGAGTGACTTGCTCCCAATGGCTGAGTTTGCACTGAACAACGCGATCCATCCTCGACCGGCATGTCTTCATTCTTCGTCAACAGCGCTTGACACCCACGCGTGCACGCTCGGTTAGCCGCGGGACTTCCCGCGGCACCATTCTCCACTCTTGGTGGGGGGGGGGTTCGACCGCGCCCTCTTCCGCTGCCTTGTTCGACCTCGGCAGCACTGCGACTGATTTAACCACTCCTAAAAGTGAAGCTTTTTAGGCGGGCGACGAGAACCTTGGTTGACCTTGGCGTCACATCGACCGCGGCGCCCATCGCTGGTCCCAAGCTCAAGTGAAGCCGGCAGACGAGGAAGCCGCATAAGATTTCATTTCCAAACGCCAGGCGATCGTTCGCTTCGTGCGAGATGCTCTGCAGGATGCGACAGACAAGAAAAAATCAGCCACCGATAAACGCGGCCGCAAGAACACCAATGTGTTACATGTTGGAGATCGCGTGTTGCTATCGAGTGATGGTATCAAGAACGCGTCTGTTACGAGCGCCACGGAATATTGGACCCTTTACTGCCACGAAGGTCATCGGAGACGCGTACACGCTCGAGATTCTAACCAAGATGCGGTTGCACCCGGCGTTATACGTCGGGCGCCTCGAACCGCCACTGTCGCGGACGCTACGGTTTCTTTGAGCTCCCGAGTCGGCGAATCTCGTCCGCCGACATCACCCGGCCATGAAGGTGCTGTTCTAGGAGCCGAACACGAGCGCGCAGCTCCTCCGCTGACTGACGCGCACTCGCCGCAGTCGAAGCCGCTCGTTCCGAAGCGAACTAGCCTCAACACCAACATCGCGAGCTTCGTCGGCGACGTTCGTTGCCTGCTCCGACTCAGCCGCGACAAGCGGCTCCCACGATATCGCTGCGTAACGCGGCGCCCCTTGTCCAGCAGCAGCAGCCGTTCCGTCGCGATCCTCCACCGCCACTTGTTGATACCACTGGCGAGCACCACTGGATCGTGGATCGTATCGTCGATCACGAGACCCCCTCTCCTGCTCATGCTGCCAGTCAATGCGGTTGTGGCGCCGCGCCTGCGGGGCGCCGGTATCGTGTGCAGTGGATCGGCTTTCCTCCTAATAGTGATACGTGGGAGCCGCGTGAAAACCTTCGTCACGACGTGCCGGGTATAGCTCGCGACTATTATTCTAGTCATATGGAACTTCGACCTACCGACGACGAGATAATCGTGTTGTCAACGAAGATGGTGAATTGCGATACGCCTCCGTCAGCGATCAAATACCCCGGCGTCGAGGAGACTGAGATAGGGACCGCGAGCTGCGGGGTCCCTCGGTTCCGACACGCCTTGGTGATAGTGAGCGAGAGCGCCGCTGGCAGTTGCTACGAGTGATGTGACGCACGAGTCGCGCCTTGTCGCTCTTTCTTCGGGAACAGCATTTGCGCGCTCAAAGTGTGAGCGCGATCTTGAGAGCGGGCTGGTGTAGTGGGTTGTCCCCGCACGCTCTCCATATTGCATATGTAGCTAGGATCCATGGATTTTTGCATGTGTAGACAGGATATGTGACGCGCGTCACCACCTAGACGACGTGCCTCTCTTTGATTGATTGCTGTTTGGGACGCAGCCCATATCCTGTCAATCACGAGCCATCTTTTGAATTAAGTGGTCGGGAGGTCTCCGCCTCCCACCGATAATGAAACGGAGTTGAATTTATTTAATTCGAGCAACGTGCAAGACTGTAACGGGCTCTAGGCCTGTTACAACTGACGCATTGAGGCTATAACAAAGCGAATATTGCTTCTTTTAGAAAGCTGATACGTCGATCATCAGGCATTAGTCTATTTTTTCAGCCGTGCACAGACGCATTGAGCCATAATTTGGCTAATAGCCTTTTCTTGTATCGCTAATTCGTTGCATGACCTCATACCAGTCCAATATATCTTTGAAGATATGCAACGACGGTTAAGGCCAAAACCAAGCAGGTAATGCGTCTTCTGAGGCGTTGGTACCTCATCCAGCCATGCATTAGTCTAATCTTTCTTTCTAGACACGCACAGATGCATTTAGAGAAACGTAGCAAATATTGCTTCCTTAAAGTGCTGCTACATCGCACGGCCTTGAGGCATTTTTTTCTTCTGATGTACGCTGACGCACTTAGACCATATAGTGCTTCTTTTAAAAGCTGATACGGCGTTTATCCCGCATCAGTCTTATCTTTTTCTCCAAACGTGCGCAGACGCATTAAGTCGCAACTTGACATGCATCCCTCTTGAAAGCGCTGACACGCTGCGTGGCCTCATATCAGCCCAATATCTCTGTAGATGTGCAACAACGGATTCAGGTAAAATCTTAGCAGGTAATGTTTCTTCTGAAGTGCTAATACCTCGTTCAGCTTTGCATCAGCTTTATCTTTCCTTCTAGACGTGTACAGATGCATTGAGCCGTACCTTCGCAAAAATTGTTCCTTTAAAGTGCTGATACATCGTACGGCCTCAAAGCGGTCCAGTTTCTCTTAAGATGCACACTGAAGCACCCAAAAGCTTACACGTCGTTTGTCTTACATCGGTCTAATCATTCTTTTTCTAGACGTGCACGCATAAAGCCCTAACTTGGTATATAGCTATCTTCAAAGCGCTGATACGTTGGCTCAACGCACCTGTACACGTAAAAATACACTTCTTACGTCATTGCTTAAATGCGTCGTTGCACATCGTTAACGATATATTGGACTGATATGAGGCCGTGCAACTTGTCAGCATTTCTAAGAAACTATGTACCAAGTAATGGCCTAATGTATCTACGCATTCCTCGAATAAAAGATTGAAGTGATGCAAAGCTTGACGACGTTATAAAGAAACACTATTTGCTGAGATATGGCTTTAGAGCGCCAGTACACATCTAAAGATCGATTTGACTCGTACGATGTATCAGCACTTATAAAAAGACACTATTGGCTAAATTATAGCTAAATACATGTGTACACGTAAAACATTACTTGCTACGTTTTTGCCTAAATGCGTCGTTGCACATTTTCAAAGATATCGATCTGATATGCGGCCGCGCAACGTATCAACAATTTAAACAGGGCTGTATGCCAAGTTACGGCTTGATGCGTCTGCGCACGTCTAGAATGAAACAATAAGACCGATGCGAGATGAACGACGGATCAGCTTTTAGGTGCGTCAAAGCAAATCTAAAGCAAAACCGGATTCTATTGAGGCCGTACGATGTATCAGCATTTTAAAAGGAACAAAATCGTTTATATAGGGTTCTATGCATCTGTGCACGTCAAGAAAGGGAGAATAGGATGATACATTACTAGACGAGGTATCAGCGCTTCAAAAGAAAAATCACTTGCCAAGTTACTGCCTAAATCCGTCGTTGCACATCTTCTAAGATATATTGGACTGATATGAGGCCGTGCAACATATCAGCGCTTAAAGGGCGTTTTGTCAAGTTATGGCTTAATGGGTCTATGCAATTTTTTAAAGGAAGATTAGACTGATGCGAGGCTGGACGACGTATGATTTTTTGAAAGAAGCACTATTTGCTAATTTATGGCCGCAATGCTTCTGTGCACGTCTAAAAAGAAACATTGGACTTACGCGAAGCTAGACAAGGTATAAGCGCTTCAAAAAAAAACTGACCGCTAAGTTTAAGCCTCGATGCATCATTGCACATCTGCAAGGATACATTATACTCGTACGATGTCTACGCGCTAGTAAAAAAAGCCCAATTTGCAAAGTTATTGCTCAAATGCTTCTGTGAACATAGCAAGAAATAATATCAGACCGTGCGACTTCAAGAAAGGCACTATTTTCTATGGTATGGTCTAAGTGCGTCAAGGCACATCCTCCGAGAAAGTGAACTGCTTTGAGGCCGTACAATGTTTCAGCTCTTTGAAAACGACTATATTCGCTAAGATTCGGCTCAATTCATCAAGAAAGAAAGATAAATCTGCTGGACAGGGTATCAGCGCTTCAGGAAAAAACATCACCCGCTAAGTTTCCGCCTTAATCCGTTGTTGCAAAATAGTAGACCGATTACTGACACTTTTAAAGTGCTGATACATCCTATGGCCTCAAAGCAGTCAGATTTATCTTTAGATGAGCACTGACGCACTACAACCATACCTCCTCAAGAAGTGCTTCTTTCCAAGGCGCTGTTACTTCGTTCATCTCGCATCAGTCTATTGTTTATTTCTAGACATGTTGACGCATTTTTCCATAGCTTGTCATATAGCTCTCTTTAGAACGATGATACGTTGCACGGCCTCATATAAGTACAATATATCTTTGAGAAACTGCAACAACGCATTTAGGCAATAACTTTGCAGGTAAAGTTTCTTCTGAAGCGTTGATACCTCGTCCGGCTCTGCATCAATCTAATTTTTCTTTCTAGACATGCGAAGTTGCATTGAGCAATAATTTAGTGAGTATTGTTTCTCTTAACGTGCTGATGTGTCGTACAGCCTTGAAGCAAATATTTTCTTTTTAGATGTCCACTGACGCACTTAGACCATAACCTAGCAAATAGTGTTCCTTCTGGAAAGCTGAAACGTCTTCCAGCCTCGCATGAGTCTAATCTTCTTCTCTTGACGTGCACAGACCTAATAAGCCATAACTTGACAAAAAGCCCTTCAAGCGCTGATGCGTTGCGCGGCCTCATACCAGTCCAATATATCTATGAAGATGTGCGACGACGCATTAAGCAATTTCTAAATTTCTTCTAAAGCGCAAATACCTCGTCCAGCTTTGCATCAGCTTCATCTTTCTTTCTAGACGTGCACAGATGTATTGACCATAACTTAGCAGATATTGTTTGTTTTAGAGTACTATACATTGTCCGGTCTCAGAGCAGTCCAATTAATCTTTTGATTTGCTACGACGCACTTTCACCATCCCTTCGCTAAAAGATCTTCACTTAAAAGCTGGTACGTCGTTCACCATGCATCAGTTGAATCTTTTATCTAGACGTGCCAAGACGCATTCCAGACTAATCTTTCTTTCTTGACGTCCACAGATGCATTGAGCCATATCTTAGCGAATATTTCTATAAGTACTCATACAACATTCGGCCTCAAAGCAGTCCAATCTATCTTTAGATACACACTGACGCACTAAGACTACACCTTAAGGAGTAGTGCGTCTTGTAAAAAACTAAGACGTCGTCCAGCCTTACCTCAGTCTGCACAGACGCATTAAGCCATGCTTTGACATAGCGCTGTTATGTTGCGCGGCCACATGTCAGTCCAAAATATCTTTGAAGATGTCCAACGTCGCATTTATGCTAATACGTGTACAGATGCATTAAGCCATAACTTAGCGAATACTGCTTCTTTCAAAGTGCTGATACATCGTACGAACTCAAAGCAGTTCAATTTATCTCTAGATGTGCACTAGCGCTCTAAGACCATATCTTAGCAGATAGTGCTTCTTTAAAAAGGCAAAAGCTTCGTAAAGCTTTGCATCACTTAATTCTTTTTTCTTCAAAAGTGCATAGACGCATTATGCAATAGCTTGGTATATAGCCCTCTCTAAGGCGCTAATACGTTGCACGATCTCAAATCCGTATAATACATTTTTAAAGGAGTGCAACAACGCATTTTGTAATGCTTCTTTTAAAGCGCTGAAACCTCTTTCAGCTTTGCATCAGTCTAATCTTACTTTCTAGACTTGCACAAATGCATTGAGTCATAAACTAGTTCTTATTGCTTCATTAAGTGCTGATACATCGTACGGCCTCAAAGCAGACAAGTTTCTCTTTAAATGCGTACTGAAGCCATAAAGCTGATTTGTCATTCTTCCCGCATCGGTCTAGACGTGCACAAACGAAGTAAGCCATACTTTGCCACTTAGCACTCTTTAAAGCGCTGATACGTTGCGCGGACTCATATCAGCCTAACATATCTTTGAAGATGTGCAACGATGGTTTCAAGCAATACCTTTGCAAATAATGTTTCTATAAGAATGCTGATATATTATTCGACCTTGAAGCAGTCCAGTTTCACTTTTGATGTGCACTGACGCACCTAAAGGCTGATATGTCATTCATCTCACATCGGACTAATCTCTATTTCTAGACGTGCACAGACGCATTAAGCCATAGTTTGGCATATAGCACTCTTCAAAGCGTTAATACGTTGCAAAGCTTCATATCTGTCAAATATATCTCCGAAACTGTGTAGCAACAGATTTAGGTAATTACGTTGCAAGTAATGTTTCTTCTGTAGCGCTGATACCTCGTCTAACTTTGCATCAGCCTAATCTTTCTTCCTAGACGTGCACAGATGCGTTTTGAGCCAAACGTTAGCGCATAATACGTTCTTTCAAGCTCTAAAGCTCCGTACGACCTCAGATCCATCTCGTACGTTTTTTCAGACGGTTGTAGATGCGTTCGAGCGATATCTTGAAGCATAATGCTTCTTTTGAAGTGCTGATACGTTTCATAGCCTCAGACAAGTCCCGTCTATCTCTCTCAAGGTGCGTAGATGCGTTTGACCGATACCTAAGCGCGTGATGCTTCTTCTTTATAAAAGCGCTGATACGCCGGACGGCAACAAATTAGTCTCGTCTATCTTTTCAGACGTGCGCAAATACAATTGGACCATAATTTAGCACAAAACAATTCATTCCAAGCGCTAATACGTTGCTCGGCCTCGGATCAGACTCGTCTATCTTTCTCAACGTGTGTAGATGCGTTTGAGCCATTCCTCAGCGCCTGATGCTTCTTTTCATAAAGTCCTGATACGCTGTTCGGCCTCAGATCCGTCTCGTCTGTTGTTTCAGACGTCCGCAGATGCGTTTGAGACATACCTTAGCGCGTGATACGTCTTCTTTTCAAGCGCTGATACGTTGCGTGGGCTCGAATAAGCCCCATCTATCTTTTAGACGTGCTTAGATTGGTTTGAGCTAAACCTTATCGCGTGATGCTTCAGTTTTTTATGCGTCTATACGCCCTTTCGGGCTCAGATCAGTTTCGTCTCTCTATTTAGACGTGCGCAAATGTGTTTGAGTCATACCATAGCACAAATTGTTTTTTCTTAAGCGCTAACACGTTGCATGACCTCGAAAAAGCCCCGTCTATCTTTCTCGACGTGCGTAGATGGGTTTACGATATACCTTATCGCTAATAGGCTAAGCGATCTCGGATCAGCCCCGTTTATCTCTCTCGACGTGCGTAGATACGTTTGAGTCATTCCTCAGCGCGTGATGCTTCTTCTTATAAAGTCC
>RCHQ01000278.1:0-58702 GCA_003676415.1 Plasmopara muralis | reverse complement strand
GGCTGGCGCGTCAGCACCTGCACGCGCACACCCTTGGCCGACAGGTAAGTAGCCGCCACGTGTGCGCCATTGCCACCACCGCAAATTGTGACAACACAATAGATGCGGATGAAGTTGAGATGCACTGCTTATACTCGGTGCGCGCGGTGGCCACGGAAAAGGTCATAGGAAGTGTTGATTTAAAGGCGAATCACGTCTGCTTGGTAGTCAAAAGGCTGGCATACACTCACATATCTTTGTTGAACAGCATTCTAACAAATTAAGCTAGATATGATGCCTTTATGTCTTATATGAAAGCGCCTCTCCTTTCCAGTGCGCTTCATATGGAAGTAGTGCTGGCTTCAGAGGTCAAAAAGCACCAATAGAGGCCGCTTTTTCCTTCATGAAGAGCATCGGCTTCTGCGCGACCGAGTGTACGCAGCTGAAAAATGCTGGCCTAACGCTATGGCCGCGGCTTTCTCAGGACGACCGTTATTGAGGTATGTTACACGAACAATCTGTGTCCAGATTTTTTTTGTGCCCAACATACAGCACAACGTATGATTACGTGTACGAACTAGGTTGCTCTGCATTATAGCGCTACGTTTTATCTCCATACAATCGTTATGGTGTACGTTTGGTGCGCTGGCTTCATTTTGGTCCTCGCTGCCGCTGACAAGAATGCAGACTTCGCCTCCATCATCACCAGCGATCCTGACGATGCAACCATTTTCAGTACCCAATCGGTACCTACGACGCCCTCGACAGCCTCTTCAAATTGGAAGCTGAGCTCACTTAAGCAACCTACTATTATTGGCCATCGCGGTGCACCTGGTTACCTGCCTGATCATACCATTTTAGGCTACACGCTTGCCATTGAATACGGCGTGGATGTCATTGAGCCTGATCTAGTCAGTACCAAGGATGGCTTCCTTGTCGTTCGCCACGAACCCTATATCGACGCCACCACCAACATCGCGGACCACCCTGAGTTTGCTGACCGACGTACCATCAAAATGCTTGATGGGATCCCCACTGAAGGCTATTTTGTCAGCGACTTCACACTTGCTGAAATCAAGACCCTTCGTGCCGTGCAGCCGCTGCCCGAACGTGACCAGAGTTATAACGGATTGTATAGAATACCTACATTTGAAGAGGTCATCCAGCTCGCACAGAAGAAGTCCGCCGAGTTCAATCACACTATCGCTATATACCCGGAGGTGAAGCACTCGAGCTTTCACAAGGAACTTGGATTGCCTATTGAGAGCACGATGCTTAAATTGCTGACCAAGTACGGATGGAATCATGCGAACGCGCCTGTATTAATTCAGTCCTTTGAGACTGAGAACTTACGTGAGCTCAATAAGGTCACCAACCTCACGCTCGTGCAGCTTATTGACGGTTATGATAGCGATCCGCTCACTGGTGAAGTCAATTTCAAGGCGCCGTTTGACTGGATCATGACCAATCGCACAGATGACTGGAACTACCTCGTTTCTTCCGTCGGTCTTGCAGAGTTGGCCTCGTATGCCGACATTATATCTCCGTGGAAGCGATACCTACTTAAAACTGTCGCTGTTGAAGTGGACGCAGACGGCAACGTTGTGGACTCAAATGGCGACGGCATAGTCTCGGATGCTGACTATACCATCGTTCAGAACTCGGACGTAATCAGGAAAGCACACGGCGCCGGCCTTAAAGTGCACACATGGTCGATGCGTGACGAAAATTATCGTTTGACCGCTAATTACTTTGGCAACGCGACGCTAGAGTACTTAAAATTGTTTGACGAGGGTATCGACGGTCTGTTTAGCGATAATTGCAAGACCGCTGTGCCCGCTCGTGATGCGTGGCTGGCCAGTAGAAGACAATCATTGATCGCGTAAGTGCGTGGAAGCATAGCATCCACACTCATCAGGTTACACTGTAAAAGGAATAGACATGCAGCAAGATCGCATTTGTTTTCTAAGCTACTCACATCAAGTGCATCTTGTAATAAAGAGATTCCTGCTCGTGACGCGCCTTCAAATACGCTGCGTGAGCTGTAGAGTCGGGCTGTGAGATTCTTAAGCAAGTAGTATCGAGCGGAAATGATCCCGACTCCGTGAGAGTATGGAGCCCCAAGAATGTGCCAATGAGCATCGCAATGCCTCGCGAGGTAGACTCAATGGCACTAACTTCAAAAACAACCTCACTTCCTAAACAGTCGGCAATCATTTGACGCCAGACTGGTGACGACGTAAGCGCAGTTCCACTCACGACAACCATTGCATCTGAGTCAGCTGAAAACGCTAAATATAGTATAGCATAATACAAATAAATTATACGTGAGCGAGGCAACTCGCATCTTGCACAGTAATATAGCACGTACCAAGGAGAGAAAAGAGAGCACTGATACGAAGAGCGACTGATTCCATCCCGGCACGCAAAAACTCAATCGGTGTCGTCCACTTACTAATGCCGCTTATAGTGCATGTTGCATCCTCCAGCCAGCCCGGAGCACGTTCGCCACTTAAAAATGGTAGAAGAGTAAGACCGTGCTTCGTCGGGGCAATTTTTTCTAATTGGGACGATATGTCTACACAGGCAATTGTTAAATTGGTAAACACAAAAAAACAGATACCGAATAGTGCGCACCTTCATCACTGAGACGAAGGGATTCGCAAAAGAACTTGTATAACGATCCACCATCACTGAGCGCTCCACCAAGAAGGACATGGTCTTTACTAATACGGTAGCACCAAAGACCTTTAGGAACTTTTGCATAATTCATGACATCCGCACTTAGTACAACACGAATCGCAGCACTGGTGCCGATGGATACAGCGATACGTCTGGTCAAGTAATCATGCAAATGAAAATTAATCCTGACGCAGCCCCCTTCAGTGCGCCATCACTTACGATGAATTATTGCATTTAGATCCGATGTTGGCCGCAGCTCCATCCGCGACACCAAGGAAAAACGGCACATCTTTAAGCTCGGGCCAACGCTGTATAAAGATTGCATTGAGTCCGAAAAATGGAACGGTGGAGTCTACGACCATAGGCATCTTGTTGACGTCCATGTTCACGATCTCAAGCAGTCTCGCATCCCATTTTTCGCGTCTAAAGTCAAGCAGCCCCGTCCACGAGGCCTCAGAGAAGCTGATCGGTAGGTAAACATCCTGCTGCGCAGCTGTGGTCCATTTTCCAATAAGATACCCCGAAATACTCTGCCACTTCGCAACACGCTTAAGCACGACAGGCTCCTCCTCGTAAAGGCGCAGAAATGTGGCTGGCGCATACGCTGGATGAATCACCGTTCCGGTGCGATCATGAGCCTCCTCCAGCTCTCCTCGTGCTACCATTCTTTCTCGGATAACTTTAGACCACTCGGCTGTCGCTTTTCTCCTTCCTGCATACTTCAAAATTAAAAAAATATCAGTCAGATGCCTTTATGTGACCAATGAAACTATTCTGGCTGTCTCCTGACCGTGTACACGGGTGTAACCACATTTCCCTTGTCGTCCACGCCAAGAATATTCATAGCAAAGGTGCTAAAGCCTACTCCTATGATCTTCTGCGCGAGATCCGTGGCGCGAAGAAATTCCATACTTCGGTCCAGAATCTGCTCGACTGAGACCGCAATCTTAGTAATGTCCGCCTCTCCATTGGCGTTAATGGAGCAAATGTGTTGCTGCTGCAGCGATCCATCGATAAGAATCCACTGAGCGTTGGAGACGAGGGCGAAGCAACTAGCGCGAATCGAGGAACTCCCTATGTCAACTACGATTACTACTGGAAGCCCTCGATAACAACGCGGCTTTGCAAGGCCGTGGAGGTGAGCTTTATGACGCTGACGCTGCTTTCGGGAGTAACAAAGCCAAGCGCAAGAAACTGAAGATGCTGCGAACAGCAGCAGTAGGAATTTCATTCGAATGTGTTAATCGCAGAGCACAAAGGCAAAAAAGTGATAATTCTTAGCCAATCAAGTTTGTTTGCGCTGCCTCATACTATTGTGACAGGATACATTCGAGGTAGCATGAAAATATACAAATGTTGTTCCCGTAAGCTGTAACGTCACACTATTGTTTGGTAGGATATACTAATGTTGTTCCCAGCTGCCTCAGAGGTAGGCGCGCATCACACATAACTTCTTAGATTGCAGGTGGTGACGGTAGAAGAGTCAGTTCAATTTGCTTTTCGATGGGAGTATCCCCACAATAAAGCTCGCTTTTCGGAATCTTAAGGATGGTACTCAATTTAGCTCAAGCGCTGCTGACAATTAGCTCAAGCGTCGCTGAGTAAGCAGTATCCGCTGCTTGAGCTGCGGTAAGTAGGCGCACATGATTCATGCCTTTCTCGAAAGAGTAAAAGAAATGGAACCTCGTCTAGCTCTAAGGAATGAAGGGTAAGTGGCAAAATACGCATCCTTAGAGGCGCAGGTCACCAGTAGAAACAGGCGCCTAGCCAAAAACATGTTATGTCCTCACGAGGTGTGAACACAACGAGAGCTTAGGTTGTGAGAGCTTAAAAAGCTCTAGAAAGAAAAAGCAGCAGCGGTAGGCTGCTGGCTGTACACGAAAGCCTACAAGCTATGAAACTATTTCGAGTCTGCTAAAAGAGAGAGCGATTAAAAATCTTGCTCACGAATAGTTTCACTTCTAATACAGATCGAATGCCGACCTTTAACATATGAATTGTGGAAATCGATCGTAAAGTTGAGAAGAAGACATATTTACACCAGAAACTCTTTTCATTATAAATTACTTTTGACGAAAATATGTTCTCTGTGTGGATTGATTGGCGAAAGGTGAAGAAGTCGTTTTTAAATACATACTCCAAACGGCTTAGCCTAAATTTTAGACGGCGCGAAGTCAATGCTTGTTCTAGACATGAACAAGCATGAAGGCATGCCGTGGCTGGAAAAATATGAGCTCTTTGCTGATCGGCGGGGCAAAGCTTTTGGTGTCAGCCAATACCGCGCAGTAGGGCTTTTGTGAGTCATGTTCTCACTCTGACGTTCTAAAGGAAACCTTGCTAGAATCACGCCAAAATTGTATGAAAAAAGTTGAAGTCGTATCGTTGTGGAAAAACAAGGTACTCTTTTTTTTTTTTTTACTAAAACACATTATTAAAGCCTTCATTAGCGGAAAGTTATGGCCCGCTGGTAGCACCGGGCTCCAAAGAGGCTTAAAAGCGCTCTGAATATGAATAACATAGATCCACACGTAGATGTCATTGTGGTTGTGGTACGAAGCTCCATAAGCGCGCAAAATATGTCCGCAAAATACTGTAAATGGCATAGTTTTGCAGGTGGATACCAACTGCGGGTGACAAAGTGCCTCAATCGGATAAGTTAGGTTTAGAAGACACAATTACTGCGACAGGTCCAGAGGTGGATAGCATGAGCGGGTAACATAGCTTCACTGGACGAGAATGAAAATGCGATGTGAAAGTTGTTCCTGGTGCTGCCAGAAACGAATATACTAATTGTAAATGATTTTAAGCGTAGAAGCGATTGCAGCTCGTATGATCTTTGTGTAACCGCAGATGCGCTTCAGTCGGAGGCACTGTTGGAGGTGTCAAAGCCGCTGATACTCGAAGGGCTCTTGGCTGAATAAGAAGCCAAAAATATATTAAGAAGGATGTTCCCAATATCTTGAAAATGTAAATGCGTATTTGTCTTGGATAAAGATGTCTTGTACTAATTTGTAGTCAGCGTACATTGCTCTGTGGCTCAGAGATCATGAAAGCTCCAAGAATTTAGTATCGTCTTACGAAGGGGATACTCAGATCTCGTGTCTAGAGTGCCTCCATCACAGCCTCCACCGAAATGAAAGTGAGGCACGAGTACTGTTCCGCAACGCAAATGCTACTACCGCAAGAGCAGTGTGAGCTTATTGATACCTTCTTCGCCAAAATCGCAGAAAGTTAAGTGTTGATGGAGTCGATATATACGTACAAGTCACTGACTTTCTGTGCTCGAAAAAAAATAAAAACAGGCAGTTAGATTAAGCTTAAACATCATTCCAAGAAAAGAAGGGTTACTCAAGAATATGCCTTGGTTTATATATAATTTGCCACAAATTTGGTAGAAAGCCATTATTTAATTTAAATGAGGGATTCTTCACGGTGGTTAGTACGTTTAGCGGTATGCTGTAAGAGTAATGAGTGATGTCATTAGAAGTCCGGCGATGTTTGATTCTCGGATTGCACAACTATTTGTTAAACGATATATTTTTTCTGAATGAGACCCGTCAGCTTCAGAGGTCCATTTAAAGCAGCAACTTCAGGCAACATTCTGAGGTAATAGAGCCAATGAAATTCACGCCATAAGCCACAAACATTTCTTTGAGATGAAAGTTATCGTCTGCTTTGTATGCAGCCATTAGAACAGAGCAAATTTCTGATATATCGAATGGCGTTAGGGCTTGGCCTAAGCGACACACAAGTTGTTTTTAAGAAAATGTACAATTAAGATATAGGTACTGTAGGTATAGTTACAGTCCTGGCCACGTGGGATTTGCGAAGTTCTCATTCGATCAATTGAAAATGGATATTGTGTGAGTGATGGTGGACTTAGCATTAAGATCTGCTTAAAAGCATCAAGAAGAGAGTTTAAAGGCACCTGCTCTTGCATTGCTGGAGAAAACAAAGCCATCGAGCATCGTATGAGACGCTTCCGACTCTGCCATTGATCACACGTTATTGCAACTCGAATGAGGATGGACATACGCAATAATATTGCTCCTGTCGAGGCAGCGTAGGGCTGTCAAGCAGATTAGTTCGATCATAACTAGGGATTTCATGCCATGAAGCACGCATTAATAAGATGATTTAATTTCTTTGTCGTATATTAAACTGCGTCGTTGATGACGGCTATAATGACAGTCCACGTTTTTCAGAAGGTTGCAAATTGGCTGTCTTTCTTTGTAAAAAATAATTTTCGCACTGAAGACCGCTGCAAAACCAAATGTGTTTTCCGGCGCTCTTGCTCAAGCCAAATTCTGAGCTGAAACATATCAGCAGGTAAAAATCGTTGTTAACTAACGATTTCGTCACTAAATGACAACTTATGCGCTGGATCATCGCAGGCGGAGCTAGCAACCTCAATTCATTGACAGCGAACGCACTTGCGTCGCAATGAGTGGGTAGAGGGTCTGCTTTCCTCTAGGTGAATTCAGTCTTGGTCATTATTTGAACGTCAAAGACCTTCATTAAGATATAGTATTGGGGACAAAGGATGCTCTAAATAGTGGGTTTTTGGGTCGAGAAATAGTGATGGCCCCACATGTACGAGTTGGCGACTAAGTATCTGATGACGTATGAGACATGCCAAAGAATCAAAATTATGGCTCACACACCGGCTTCTTCGAAGCTTTGTCGCTACTAGCGGTCTGTTAGAAATTTATCAACCTTCACTATGGTTTTGGCGTGCCGAAATTTAGCATCAGCACGGGTGTAGTGCTACAAGAGCAGAATGGTGCATTCGGCTGCTGTTCCAGCCTGTAGCAATGCTGTCTACACATAGAGCATTTAATCACTTTGGCTTTTTGGGCACGATAAGGTTGGATAGAGATCTTTGGCTAATCGCCGCGTTTTGGCAAACTCTGTTTCCATCCGCCTGCGAATGTCAGTAGCGGACTATTTTAGATAGATGGTCAGATTAAAAGGGTCACTCGTCTGCGTTGAAATGTACAGCTTTGTCGCCATATTTGCGGGTCGACAAGTGATCGATGTTTTAATTTGCACTTAACATCACGATTCATGCATCTCCAGGAGTCGCGCTCGTCAACAACTTTTTGACTTTTGGAAATCAAACCAAAATGGACGATTAGCTATGATAACAATAAGCAGAGTGGTGATTCAAACGCATTTGTTTGAAAATAAATGCGATGCTAAACAGGATATTATCGTACATTTCGAATTGACTGCCAAATATATAGGGAGAAATCTGTTATCGGTCAATGCGCCTAGTGGCAGAATTCGAGAGCAGCAAGTGGTATCACAAAGAAATTTTGAACGCCACAGCAACGTTAAATAACCTGGTCACATTCATGTTTCAGCGAATACGACTTTTTTGACACACATACCGACAATATATATTTCCATCAACGCCCTGGATGAAATCAGTCGGTGTTGGCGAATTCTTCAACCCACCTTAAGCAACACTTTGATGTTACGAGGGCTTACAAATCTAACGCCAGGCTCTAAACGTTTGTCATTGCTGCAGATAAAATTCGAGTCCTTAGCTGCATCGTAAGCAACCATAACGTCAGGGAAGACCCCAAAAAAATATAAGCAATCTTGCTTAAGCTACTCTACGATCCTAACTTAAATTCAAGATAAAAAGTTGAGCTTGGCCAACTTCTTACACAAGTATTGCGAATTTTACAAAATCTCTATTCTATGAACATTAAAAAATTGACGCTGAAGGAGTAAACACCGCGTTGTGTTGCGAACGAGACGATCTGGTAAATATCACTTGAATGCTTTCGACCTTGCTATTTGCTGATCGCTGCTGTGTTTTGACGCGAACGATCATGAGCGAGACATAGTGCTTTTGTCCAGGTCGTTCATAATTTGCCATGGAGTGTTAGGTGGCAAAGTTTCGAGTGCATCTTTGAGGCTTCGAGCTTTTTGTAGCCTTTAAACCCCATGAATTTTGGTGTTGTGGATCTAAATACGCCTGAAGTGTCCCATAATGACCACTATTTTTCTTTAGAATTCTGCATTTAATTTAAGCCTAAAAAAACAATTTGCTTGCGGAAGCGCTTTTGCACAGGTCAGATTGTGAGATGAATTGTATCGACAGGTTTAAGACTCTGTTGACTAATCAGCACGTCAGGTATACAAAATTATGTCAATTGAGTCTGCAAAGCTGTCAAAGTTGAAGGATAAGTTTTTCTACAGCGAGCGCAGTTGAATCGCTCAGCGAGTAGACAGCCTGCTCCACTCAGCCTTTTATACGTCAAAGACCGATTCTTTTATAAACACATGTGCCATAATTAGTGTTCTTATAGGCCGAGAAAGTTTTTTTTTCTCTGTTCTACAGCATATTGATGGGCCAACAAGAATAAGTGGGCGGCTAAGCATGTGACGACTTGTGAGACATGCCAAAAAGTCGAATTCACGGCTTTCACAACGGCTAATTATAGGGCCTGCAATTACAAGCGGCCTGTTGGAAGTCCATAAATCCCAATTTTGTGTTCGGCTTGACGAAGATTTTAACAGCACGGGCATCGTGCTACCTGAGCAAAATGGTGTGTTCGGTCAGCTCGTAGGCCTTTAGCGAAAAATACGATGGCCTTCTGAGAACGATAATGTCAAATGGGGATTGGTGACTGAGTGCCGACAAACGATGATCCAACCTACTTGCTGATGTTAAAAGAAAACTAGATTTTCTTTTTTCAGAAAAGTGTCAATCGTGTACTCGAAAACACACTGCTTGGCATTAGCGCTGAGGATGCGGAAATTCTAATGCTTCAAGTTGATGCGGTAAGCCTAACACAAGTACATGTACAGTATTTTTTTAGACGCGACACCGCGGTCCATATCTTCCATTATGTTCCCCAGGTAGTAGTCCATGTCCATACGCAACAGCATAATGTAGCAGTGGTCGTGTTTATTATCTCGACCAGGCCACGCACACCGTGTGGACATTGACTTTCTGCCAGCTGTAGCTGACTTGGATTGCTTCAGCAAGATCCATTCACTTTGATAGCCTTGCGCACGGGGCCGCAAACTTTACAGGTCATTTTGTTGCATTGTTTAATGTGCGAAAGCACTTAAAGCGATAAGAATCAGTGGTTCGTTCACCATTGACGTTAACGGCATTTACAAGTATGATCTACAACAGTTTCAAGGCGACGCAATATACCAAAACTGCTTACGCCACAGTACACGTATTGGCATGATATAGCACACACAGTCGCTCCTGTTGTCTTTGAAGCACCAAATGCTGTTCATTCTTGCTCATTGGCGGTCAAATTGCACTACAAAGAACACACTGCAAGTCACGGCACTTGCGGAGATGCGATAACAGCTGCCAAGTGGACTTGCAAGTATTTGCACATCGCAACACATGTGACTGTAACGCATTCGTGCAGCTGCAATAGTCAATCGACTATTATCCGTTTATACAAGCACGTGTATGCTTCTTGAGCTAGATAGGACGACGTTTTAGCTCTTCCATCTTATGAGCAAATAAAGTTAATTTATCGAAATAATTTCTGAAGTACATCCATTTCCGTGTTTATTTGTAGACGTTATTGAAGTCGATGCTGTCACGCCAGCCATCACTGAGGCTCCACTGGCTTTTTTGTTAAGCTGTTAAAGCTGCTGTTGCTGCTGCATTCGCCAGAGCTATGCCTTGACGACTCGTGCTTTCACAAATTTCAGAGCCTATCACGTTTTACAAAATGTCAACCCGACTTCACCAGAAACATACTACACAAGTAATTGATTCACGTTAAGCAGTTGGTACCGTAGATTGGTCAGTTGCGACCTTAACAAGACGTCGTCCGCTGAGGCCATGGTGGTTGGACCCATAACTTCAAACTCTTGAAAAGTCGTAAAGTCCTAAAAGACCGGAGCAAAGAGACTTCTGGAGAAGCAGGACGATTTGATTCGATTTTTAATTCTCGTCTTCGTCCTCTTGAATCACTCTTCTAAACATGTAACATCATCAAGTTTGGTACAGGCTGAGGTAGTATCGAATAGAATTAATACGAAGTCAAGTACGCCGTTTACCGTGCAATTGACTAAAGTTTAGAGACTGACTAGTCTTGATGTGCTTGAAACCTAACTTTAAATTTTTATTGAGTGACTCAATGTGCAAACAATATTGTTGCAAATCTAGCACTAGATAGTGTCTTTTGAAATTTCTCATTATACATACCAGTATCGATATCAAAGTGTGCATGCCGTGCACTAGGGGTAAACCATCTTGTAACCCTTAAAAAGACAAGATTTATAAGCCGCTCTTTAGATGCTTTTTGACCCAAACGATGCCTCTGTACAAAAAGGGCAAGCATTGATAGATGCTGCCTCTATTTTCGAAAGCAAACGACCTATTGAGGAATCGTTATTACTTCCTGCGAGACCGATCTGACCCTCGATGATTTGCTACTCTTAAGAGCCAAGCTGTAATTTTTGCTCTGCCTCATTGTCATGGGGTTGCTGCACAAAGTCGATCTTTTTGCATTGAAGCTAGCCCCCCTTTACCATGTTATAGAACGGAGTACGGCATGCACCCTATCGCTGTCAATACCGCCCTATCTACAGAGTAAATACAAAATTACCAAGATAGTTGTCGTCTCCAGCGTTGGATCTGGCTGATTATAAAGATATATATTAGGAGCAAAAAGATAATATTGCAATAATCAATCTCCTTAAACTGCAGTCTCTTACACACAATAAAGACACCAAGAAAAGAGATAGTAAACAGAAGCTCACCGTATCCTCCTGAAACACTTGAAATGCTGTAGAGGCTCGTCGCATACGCCCCCGCGTGCATACCCAAACTTTGCAAAGGCTCCGAAATTTGTAAAAGCATCTATTGGTCGTACAACCCGCATTTTTAAACGTCTTACCGGCTTTATCGGTCTGAGGAGACGGTTTCACTTACAGTCATTCCTGCTGCCAAACAGTTGGTGTGCGCCACCGCGTTCGAGCTTTACAAGCAAAGTCTATAATCTACGCCTCAGGCAGCACAGACCCCGGAAGTCTTCCTACTGAGAGATCGAGGCATGTAAGGCTTTAGATTTTCACCTTTCATAAAATTGCGATTTTCGCTAGTTAAAGGAGGAAGGAAAAGTATCTGAGACGGCCTTGTTTGCCATTGTTCAGGTACGTGTAGTGCTCTCATTTCTTAACGTGGGAGGCCGGACTTACAGAAAGGTACTCTTCCGTGAAGTCAATTCGCTGTTGCACTTTGTGTCCTGGAATCACATGGGCAACTTTCTTACTGGCAAGGTTTGAGCTCCACCAGCACTCACACCTACTAACCTACAAGCAGATGGGCGTCAGTTTCACAAATTGATTCCTTTAGCCAAGGATGTAGGCGGCCTTCATTAGATTAGCGTCACTCCCAAACCAATCAAGATAGATGTGTTCATGAGTGACCTTAAGGTAGGCCCGCCCTCCATTTAGCTCTTTTGAGTGTGAACAGTAACGACGGAATAGGTAACTTACAATGCACTCCAGAATGAAGTGTAACCACAGAAAGATACTTAATTCGAGATAGAAGACTTTCGTTTTTACGACAGTGTGCGGGGCCCCACTAACGTGCTGCCAAATAAAGCGATACTATCGGCTTTAATCGCTGTAAGCAAAAGCACATAATACATGTCTGATCCGAATGAGGTTGTCAGAATTAATCTTCGTCTCGTTCAAGAGCTTTGAAATGTTGGTGGCAGAAGAGCGTTTCTTGAGAAATGGAAATACCGGTCACCATAAAAAGCTGGGATGCTCTTCTAACGTCATAAGCTGGGATGTGTGGTTAAAACGACGCACCATTAAAAATTAACAGCTGTTAGCTTGAAAGCTAATCACTCTAGTTGTAAGCGTAAGCGTACGGGCTTGTAAAAAATCATGTTAGAAATTGGTAAACTTTGATTCGTTGAGTCATAGTTTTACACGCTGTCCGCAACCTAAAACGCAAGTTCAGGTTCAGCTTGATTTATGAATCGAACAATTTAAGACGTCCCTAGACTTTGGTAGTAAGTCCTAGGTTTTCGACCGCACGAATATTTTTATTCTCCTTAACTATAGTCTGGATATATCGCGGCAGGAGAAGTACGCACTCTAGATTTCTGCCCTGGGCAAGGCCTTACCTGCTGGCCATCTGTCCTTAATTTGGTCACGTGTTTTTATAGCCACGACATAATTGAAAATAAGCCAAGGATTCTAGGTATGCCATGGCTGAAAAAAATAAGCTCAATTGGGCAAGTATACGTAATAATAAGTATAGACGGTTATAATTACCGATGTCCCCACAGACGTAGATGTGAGGACGGTATTGAACCTTTCTAAGTGCGGAATCATGTCCTATCAGCAGGACCATGTCTCTAACCCTCGGTAGATAGGCTTCTTTTGTGAGCTGTAAAGCTCCATAGGTAACCAACATAGCGCCATCCACTGCTAGTAGCAAATTTGCGCAAGCGAGTAACATTGCTCTATAAGACGCAATGGGTACTATAGATCTACAAACTGGCAACAAAGATCCAGCAAGAGAGAACAACATAGCTTTGCTTAAAGTGAACGAGAAGGCATACCTGAAAACATTCAAGGAGCCTTCAGCGACCCCGTAATTGTGTATTCATAGAAACTTTTGACAACTCAGCTGGTCGCTGTATAATAAAAGATGCGCTTCAATCCAAGGAATGTCAGAGCTGCTGTGCCTCGAAGAGATAATATCTGCCGAGGTTCGACTATATTATAGCCAAAAAATCTCGAAGGCGGTGTTTCTTGAGATGGAAACGCTTCCTGAAAAAGTAAACGCTTTTTCCGCTGAAGACAGAGATGTATACGATCAGCATTTTAGGCGTACGTACTTTAAGATCCTGAAGGATTTTAAATTTCGGTACAATCTCATTCAAAAGAACTACTTCACCATGAACACTTACAGTAAATAGAAAGAGGCACGAGATTACGCTCGTGTCGGACACGATTACTCTGTCACCATGCAGTCGACTCTTCCATGAGAACAGTGTGAAGTCATTGGTGTCTTCCTTACCGGAAACGCAAAAATAGCATGGGACGGTGTTCGCAATTCAAATGGAAAGTGGCGGCTAAATACTGCTTATAATTGCCATGGTACCTGCACCAAGAACTTTCTTTACAAGAAAAAGTGGCTTGCTTATGTTCGGGCGCAGGTTGTTCAGCTCATAAAATTTTGTAGACAGCTTTATACATGGAGTTAAAATTATTCTCGTGGTAGTTACACTAACTATTCTGACAACATGTTGCTAATTATGCACCTATCAACAGGATTTCACAAGGGCTTGTGACGCTTAAGAGTCTGGCAACACAATGGATACAACCATTTGGGGCTTTCGTTCGGACATACCTCAACAATTTATTCGTTCATAGCCGCGTTAAACAGCTTTCTCGGTTCTGAAGGCTTATTAAGGCCACCTGAAGTAAATTTGTAAGGTCAAGAATTGAACAAATATAATTTCGACAACAGCAAATGTGCGTTTACGGTAGAGAAATTAAAACCGCTCTAAGCGCACGTGAGTCAAAAAGTGACACATGGTGGACAAACTGCGGGAAGGTTAAAGTCGATTCAGCTTGGCCTACGCTGCGTTTTCGAAAACATTAGTTGGACCAAGCCAATAATTCGTATAAGTCTATGCAAATCTCACAAAGCATTTGTCGGATCTGTTAGAAAAGGACATTTAGATTTGCTGAAACAGCCAGCACCAGGATGCGTTTGACAAAACGTGTTTTCACCAAGCTTCTGTACTGGCTTTGCCGAGTCACTGAGCGTTGTTTGCGGACCTTCCGACTCTGATATAGTTTGTGCATTTCTGCAGCTTATAGGGGATAAACATGGGCGAGTCATATCGCTTAAAGCTTAGGCAGTTTAAATCATAATTACCCAGTTTCCGTGGAGAAGTAATTAGCCATGAAGTACGCTTTTGAATTTTTAGGGCACCCTTTGCTTAAAGCCAACTGTGGTATCTAGACTATAAACCTTATGAACGGAGGCTAATTTGCTCCACTCTTTCCAATATAACGCAATATATCTGTCCTCATTTGTAGTTTATATATTGAACGTTGATATCAATTCTGGCGCGCTCACTGTGCTTGCAAACGCGCTTTTGCGCAGGCCATTTTATGGGTTGCCCATTCCAATAAGGTTAAAAAAGTGATCAGACATACAGAATAGATACCAATTATGAGCCCCTATAGTCACTCCCCACTGCAGGCAAAATTATTAAGTCGAGTGGCTAATCCCTCGACAGCGATCGCAATTGTATTGCTATAAATCGAAAAGCAGTTTGCTCTAAAAAACTCTTAGCCAGGCAGATCCAGTGCAAGTCGTTTATTCGAATTGCGAAACCCTTAAGCACGATACACTTCTGGATGCACATGTTCCTTGGATGAGCCGTCATTTAAGCCGATTAAAATCATTTTTCACACATTGGCGGCCTCGCTTGTTCAACGAGATGGTGATATAGATGGGGATCTGTGAGAATTCAATTAATATCTCACACGTTAGCTTTTTTGCAAAACCTGTCTGTATAGGCGGGCTATTGCAGCACCAGAAGCATTGACTTTGTCTCCATCTTCTCGAGGACTAGTAGCAACACGGCTTTAGAAATGGTCGTGTGCTGCCTAAGCAAAAGGAAGGATTTAGCAAGACCTTTCATCAGTCTAACTGGGAAACGGTAAGCAAGGCTGTTTGCGGATAATCTCACGAATTTGCCGACAAAATGATGTCAAATAAGGACCCGCTGATCACCTCCGCGTTTTATCAAACGCTGGTCAAAACCGCTTGTTGCTGTCAGCACCAGACCATCCGCAGAAGATGGTTGGATGAAAAACTAACAGTAAGCCTTTTGACACAGTGTATTTACGTGTACTTAGGCGACATTTTCGTGTACGTACGATTGAGATCACATTTGACTAAAATATTTACTTAGCGGACCTAACGCCTTTTATTTAAATGGGCTTAGTCACCATCGGGCTCCACCAACTCTCTCAGGTCTTTGACTTGCGGCTAAGTTTCCTATGAAATAAATTATTTGGCTTTGCAAAGAGTCGGCTAAACAAAATCAGCAAAGCAAGGAATACGATTGCATCATCCAAGATATAAGAAAGATACTCTCGGGAAGATATGGAAGGGGCATCTTATGTTTCTTTAGTAAAGAGGATAAAGTATTGTTAAAATTCAAAAGCCTCCCGCTTAACAGGGTAAGCTCGGCTGTTTTTATTTAACTGGATGTCGATTTATCGGATCTTTCACGATTTTGAAAAGGCATGGGGCAACATACATGAGCGATATTTTATAAGAGATTTTGACACACTCAATATCACACGTATGGCGTCCTACGATGTGTTACGATTGGTAGAGCTTCAAGCCTTTTACGAGCTTTAATGTATAATCGGGGCCTGTTCGAATCGACCTAATCAGACAGACAACTTTGGATAGACAAACAGCGGATAATAGCTCCTATACCCACTGCCGTATTGACCATAAGGTTGGGAGATCAGGCTGTAATCGTTGGGCGGTCTAGACTGAAGGCTACTCAACGAAGAGCAGCTTTCCGACGAACTTTGGAAACTTCGGGCTAAGAGACGCGTGGTGGTGTATTCCGACTGCAAAGCTTATGAATCACATGACAAAAAAGATCGCACACCTTTGCTTAGGCGGCACATTCATACTAACATGTTCGTGCTGCTATTAACCTCCAGTAAATATAAAGGTTTTTGGGTCATTGTTATAATCAAAAAGTAGCAAAGAAGGCTGTAGTTCGGCTTGGTCATCCACCGATAACTGAGCTATCTCACAAGAGGCTACCCTGACTTTTAAATATAGCTCTGCCTCAGTACTGCTTCTTTGTTTCAGTCTGTGTCTATAGCAAAGGCTACTTCAAAAGTTACGCCTTACACAAAAATGCGTCTGTGGCGTGGCCGGTGAGCCTTCAGAATTTTGCTACCGTGAGAGCCGCTAAGGAAAGGACGGCTTGAGAAGGCTCTACACTCTGTCGCGTTAAAGATCGTGTGTTTATCACTTTTTCTCGCCCATGGTCTTTGCATTCAAGCGATGTATATGGCTAGGTGCGCCGAGGGTACTCCGGTAAGCACTTTTGCCCGCTAAGGCAGCAATGCAGAAAAAGGTTGGTGACAATGTTGCAAAAGCCCTCATCACAAGCGACAGCCCGAGAGATGTAAGACTTTACCACCGACCAAAATCAGACCAATGAAGCCCTTGTTAAGAATATCATCGATATTTGGCCCAGGAAAAAGATAGTGAAATTGACAACCCTACACACACTTCTCATTTGCACCAGTAGACAAAATTACTACCGCGGGCTATGTGACTGTCTCAACACCATGAGCTCACGCAAGCAACGGCCTCGTAAGATGTCCGCTTAATGTTTGGACAACAAATCCGGAGAGGATCTTACAGATTGGCGTTTTCCGGCCGTGGCGCCAAGTAGTATTCTCAGTTGCTAAGGGCGCCACGAGGTCTCTTCTGCGGTCACTTCCCACGTGGCCTATATGTGAAATGCTTAATTTAACTAAGTTTAAGCATCGCATCAAGTTCTGTTACAAAAAAAAACATAATCTTTTGACGGCAGTGGCCTGCACCCGGTCTATGTAAAACCTTAGGTAATGCTAGAAAAACTATTCAAGGCCTAGGGGAAATTCCAGAGCACATACTGGGCATAATCCTTGCTATTTTGCGCGGATGATTGTAGTGCATATATAGAACTATATGTGGTTTTAGAATATCAAGGATATATCCGTATTTAAACACATCAATTTCCTAAAGACAGAGATTGCTGAATAATTGTGTTAATATCTTTCTGTGGTCTGCGCACGGTGCTTGTGAAAATACATTAACAATCACGAATTACTTGTGAAACAAATGGCGCCCATGAACAGTACTGTAAGCTGCAGCCTCACGACAATGCGTTCCTTGGTCGATAAGAAGTCAATCACATTCTTTTATCCTCTGATGCATATCGTACAATTCCACCGTCTGATGTTATCCGCATTCTATCCTTCGTTTCTGTCTTATCACTCAACGTCCGTCCCTTGACCTTCCACTGAGAGTCATCTGGATCATTTTGTAGTCTTCACCAATAATTGCACTACTCTCTCAGCACAAAAATACTAGTGTGAGCGTTTTTAAAGGCTTCGAAGGGATACTAACAATGTAGCATTACGAACGTTAACACAGTCACCTCTTTTTCATAGTCACGATAGATGAATTATTTGCATCTTTTTTGCCAAAAAATTGAAGTCATGCCACTACTGTCGCTGCGTCAGCCACAACGGTGTAATTTTGAGTTTCAATATAACAAGAGTCTACTGAAACATAATAGAATTCTGTCAAAGGTTAAATGAAGTTAAATTTCGGCTTACGTGCGATTCACACACCACTTTGAAGTCAATCTTGTTGGTGGGACTCTGTATCATCTTGAGCGTCAATACTTACCTGGCGGAAGGCATTTGTCTGTCGAAAGGTAAAGATTCTGCTTTTTGAATACTTCGAGAAGTATTTGTATATGAAATCTGAGAAATGTTTTCAAAGCGTACTTCACGTATGCCTATCCTGTTTATCTTTTCCTATGCAACACATAGGTCTATGACCTTTGCCGACCGGAAGCGGAAATAATAAATTTAGCTCAGCTCTTTAACAAGCTAACGATAATCCAAAGTTATACATAAATTGATCTCTGGCTCCCCTTACAAAAAGCTCTCTCGAGTATCCAATACTTGGCTCCACCGACTGATCGCATCAATTTTCTTTGCTTCTTCTTGCGCATACTTTCACTTCGCTAGATCACTCGCTTAATTTTTTACAGAATACATACTCATTAGCACATACGGCCAGCTTGTATATACTGAAACCTGAGCCATTATTGCAATAAATCCGTGGCCCCATAATAATTGCGTTCCCAACCTTTATTCTTGATTAAAAGGACGCAAATAATTCAAGCCTGATAAGTCAATGCAAAGCCATTATATTAGGCAACTACGTATGCTACAATACGCTAATGCGGCATTTAGTGACGGAGTACGCTTAAGTGACAATGAGAGCTGAGTGCCAACAACAGCGCTAAGCTTCAATAGTGATAGGTAGCGTTAGACCACAAAAATAGCGCAGCTAGTAAGCCTAAATGTCGTTGTCATCAGCTGCAACTCAAAAGTCTTTGCGACCACTCGCATGTCTCTATCGGGCGCACCGAAAGTTTGCAAAATCGGTTTCTCCAGAAAGCTGTATATAATAATCACGCTGAAGGCACTGTGCGACATTCAGGCTTCTAACCCGTTTGGTCAATTAAAATCAAGCAGCAACATTTCTAATAATTACTCCAACCAATTTTTTGGTCGGAATAATTCAGATTTGAGTTAATGGTAATATCACCGCTCGAAATGAGTCTGCGATATTTTCCTTAAATGCCGGACGATGTAGCGTGGTATCAGAATTAAATTTTACAAGTTAAAATAACCAGAACAGAAGTTTTTATTTGTCCAGAGACTTCACTCAAGGTTTCACAGGACAAAATAAGCGAAGTACAACAACGCATGAGGTACTTTAATAACAAGATAGACTTGTTGAAGACTTTGAGGTTGGCAATACAAAGTTTTGGACGGCAAGAATTTGGCTATCCGTCACAAAGGTTTTACTCAGTCGCACTGCGATATAATGGCTCATTTTCGATCGTATAGAAACTCCGCGGGATCCTATCACTTTCAAGGATTGAAGCTGATTCGAATGCTACACGCTTCCTTTTTGAAGCCTTATCGCAAGGACCCCGAGCGTCAGCAAATGGTTAATAAGGTCATGTTAGCGGATGGCGATGTAGAGCGGAAAGTTCCAGCACAAAAGGTGGCACCTTGGTGACACCAAGAAGGAACCTAATTGGGATCACGTGGAAAATCTGAGCCAGATTTTAAGACTCATCGACCTCTATTGGGAATCCAAAGAAGTAAATCATTTTCTTCAAAATATGCATCTCCTCAAAGTGAGGTAACCTGACGTAACCGTCGTCTCCGGTATGATAACGGCTATCGCGCCATATATAATTGAATTGCTTCGATTATAGGCTACCTCAACCAAATGCAGTTAGTCATTTCCACCATTTTGTGCTGAATTGAATTGCACTTCAACGAAATATAAGTGCTCTTCCTGAATGCCCATACGGTTTGTGGCTTATAAACTAATCCCGAATTGTGTTGCGTTTCAAAAGCAGACAATGTTGCTTGCCATATCTTACATGTAAGCTTGATGTCTCAGGTTGGACACAATGGTCGTTGGCATGCCATGGTTCTTTATCTATTCCTTCATGATGAAGTTTGCACTTTTTGCAGTATCCTGTCGTCTTTCTAGAGATAAACACAATCATTCTTAATCAGCGATCAGCAATCACCATGACAACATTAGAGCTACTAAGGTCTCCGGTAAAACACGATGAAGTCCATCCATTTGCCTCATGAAACATCCAAACTTTAAGTAATTCGGGTGGCTTAGTCTACCCAGTCTTGTTGCGCTGACACATTTCACAAGTATTGACATAGCGCAGGGAGTAATGCGTCATTTTCGACCCAAAGTAGACTTAACGCACGACCAGATACATTTTGTAAAGTCCAAAGCGGTCTGCCAATACAGAATCTTGCTTTTCACAAATAAAGCAATTCTTTAAATCTTTGTTGTCGGGAATATACAGTCGTGGAGTCCCATCGTCGCTATTCCACAAAAACATTGTCATTGGGAATCGAGCTACCAAACCTTGCTCGTTCTAAATGTCACCACAATCTCGCGATTTTATGCCGCTTTCAGTAAATCTTGCAAGCTAGCTTGGGCTGCTTTACTCTCGAATTTCGAATCGTCTGAAAATGCATAAGCCACGCTATCAGTCTCACCGAGAATCCACTTGCACAAATGTTGTAATTTAGTAGCTCATTAGACCGTCAAGCTGCTCTGCAATTTGAAGTATTCTGCTCTCGATTCTCAGCGATCCGTTTCGATCGTAAATGATCGAATGAGAAGATGATCACGACATACTTTCAGCGCATGCATAATTTAAGTAGCTCTTGCTCACGATTAGGGTAATTCAGCTTGGCTGGCATATTTTCCGTCCAGTAAGAGAAACATTATGCTCTTACTCTCCCTTCTTCTAATTCAAAATTTCCTGATTGCAACATGGTACACTAGCTCTTTCTCATCTGAAGAAGGATTTTTCCGATCTCATTCGAGGCTAGATACCAAATTGTTTTGAAAAGACCGGAGGACCAAAAACAGGAAGAAGCATTAAGCGACGCTTGGGATCGCCGAAGTAGCGTGTTTGATAGCCCGAGAGATCGATTGCTTCTCGAGAATATTTTCTCTTAATACTTTCATTAAGTGGTCCTGGGAATTGCGCAATGTCCTTGCAGAATTGTAGTGTAGTGCACTTCAGTTACTTTCTTGGCTCGGGCACTGGCCATTCTGTGATGAAATTAAATTTGTCGGGGTCCATTCGAACACCTTTTCGACCGACCAAGTCTCTTAGGCATGGATTCTCATCTTTTGAGAACTGGCACTTTGACAACTCGATGCAAAGCTGCTGTTTCCACACCGTTTAAGTACACAATCTAAAGTCTAAGCGTGATCTGCGACATTTTTTACTTCGCGTGAGCACGTAGATGTCGTCAAAGTAAATTCTCGTCACATCCTTAAAATTTCAAAAGACTTTCTGCAAAAGGCAGTTAGATGTACCCAAGCTTCCACTAGGTCTCATGGAAGTGACAAGGTACTAAATGAATAGTCGTGCTCAATTCCTTCTCGTTTTGAGGTGTCTCGCTGGGAAGCTCTGTGCGAAATACTGTGTCTGCAAACTTGCGTATGCCGGATTGTCCTTCAGTGATTCTCGTCTTTTAATCTTGAATTGCTTAGCCTTCTCGATTTTTTGCGGATTGCTGTCAAAGATAGCTCAAATGTCCATGTCGTGACGTAACATTATCAGAAACGGGTTCGAAGAAATTAGCGGTGTCTTTCCTTGACAGCCATGGCAGCCTTGTTACCGATAGTAACACAAATTTCGTGGCTTTAATTTATGCGAACCAGCAGTCCACTCGGGTTAATATAATTGTCGCGTGGTGCTTCGTCCTAATGCGATGTGTCATATGTCCTATAGTCGAGCTAATATCTTAATTTTGTTCACAAAGCCACATCGTGCCGATGACTACATCCATAAATTCAGGAATCGGCACAACTTAAGCGATTCTGATGTTAAAGAGAAACGAGGTGTCTGCAAAAATATGTGCACAGTTTGTCGGGAGTGGAAGACAACCTGATCGTAACCAAGGTCGACTCGCATCATCTCACCCTTACGAACGTCGATCAAGTCACTTCACCAAGTCGTCGGATACACCGTTAAGAATATATTTGCGGCTGATGAAGCAGTGACGGGTCTCTCTTGACCTACGTCTTCAAAGGCTTGAGCTTCTTTCGTTGAAGATAGCATATAGTGCACCGTCAATATAAAGATTTGCTTCCTTACGTTTATTGGCGACACACTATAGAGACATGTGGCTGACAACGCCACAATTGTTGCATGTTGTCGATTTAGCCCAGCAATCGATCCCGTCTTCCTCTTTTTATTACAATCTAGCATCTGAGCTCGTGACTTGTCCACACAATAGCTCAATTGAATGGCACTATCTTTAACGACATGGCCGATAGACTATCTGATCTGCCAAGTAATGGTGATATGCAAAGCTGGCGAATTCAATGGCCTCCTGGTGATTACTCGGATTGTCTTTCTTGATCTTCGTCGCGGTTTCTTCCCGTGATCTGTTTAAAAAAAAACCTCTTTTCCATTTCACTAATGTCCGATTCTGACTGATACATCAAGAACTGAAACTTAGTGATGAACTCTGAGTAGTTTTCCAATTCAAGAAGGATCCGCTCTCGAAGATCAAACTCAAAATCCTCAGGCGTGAAGCGTGTGAGCAAATGAGTTTTATGCCGTGCCCATGTTTTGTGGACGTTTATGCGCTTGCAGTTGGCTATAAAGGCACAGTACCAATTCGCACAGACTTCTCTAAATTACTCGAGATAAGCATCATTGAGCCTTACGACTCTGTTGTAA
This sequence comes from Plasmopara muralis, assembly GCA_003676415.1. Lineage (NCBI taxonomy): Eukaryota > Oomycota > Peronosporomycetes > Peronosporales > Peronosporaceae > Plasmopara > Plasmopara muralis. Next base: position 35,921 of record RCHQ01000278.1, on the reverse strand, counting down.
TCAAGTGGCGCTTAATGGCATATCATTTTCCGTTGCAAAGATCCATACCACAATGTCTTCGCCAAACCTTTTTCATAAACAGGAAGATTCTTTTTATTCTACTCGCCTCTTGATGCAGCGTGGAAAAAGAGCGCATGTCAGCCTGTTGCATTCGGCGTTGCATTTAATCTTGCACCTGGGCTTGTAATTTTCCTTGTTGCTGAGAGAAATACAACAATGGTGGCTGCGAGGATACTACATCTTGCCTTGTCGGTCCAGAAGGAGTTATATTAGCCCGGGCGGTTGAATTAACTTGTTCATTGGCTCTCGCAGCATATTGCGACGTCGGCGCTCGTGGTCTCGAGCACGACGTTGGCCGCAAAGTTTCACGGTCATCGAGAGCGCTTACTGCTCTGCTGACGAGGTCCTCGATTTACAAATGAGCGCTCAGCCGTACAGTCACTTAGTTGGGCCATACTTGCTAGACTTCTTAGCGCTATTTGTAAATCTTAATAAAATCTCAAGATCAAAGCGAAATTGAAAAAAAGTATTTTGTTTACAGTCTACGCTTTCTGTACAAACGGATAAAGCGGTCTAATAAATCTTCCAAAAGGATTTTGGTCTGCTGAAAATGCTGCTAATAATGTTGCGCATTATGTTTCTGCCACCTGAAAATTTATGATCCGAAATTCCGTTTCGGATGAATTGGACAAGCTTCGGCTGTTTTGCTGTTGTTAAGCATAAGTCTTGTCACGCTCCTTGTTTGCCTCTTCAGGAACTCTGTGATGTTTATAAATGGGTTTGCAGGCTCACGAATCCCTCTTCTCTATAATAAAATGAAGCCAAACGAACTAGCTCATTGTTAATCAATGTAGATCAAGCAAAGTCAAGTGGATAACTATCGGTTAGTTATTCTACCTTTTTTCAGCAGTGAGGCAGGGTTTCCCAAAAGGCAAAGCCACATAGCCACTGACAAACTGAAGTAAATCCAGATGTTTGTACAACACTAGCGTGCAACCACACCAACCAACAATCGAACGTTGTTCGTTTCGGAAAGGCTACCCTTTGGAATCTAGTACTTTTCACGATGTAGCTCGTACTATGAATCACAGGATAATTTGCTTTTCACCACGTGACTATGAGCATTCTTGCCTTAAACTTTGAACGTGTCACGACAAGTACTATGTAACACTGTCGCTAAGAAAGCTATTTCGAAGGTGGCTTGCTGAACGAAGTTTGGGTGGCGATGGGGGCGAAGTCGGCGAAGTAGGAGTGTAAGTTGCTCAAAGCAAATTGAGAAGTGCTATTCGATGGAGAGTTCTTACAGGCTCTAGTCCTGCTACGACTGAATTAGTGGCTCTCAGCCATCAAATGCTACCATCCTTATGCCTGTCATTGACCAACGAGATCAATGAGGTAAGGCAACTTTCAATAATCATGTGACATCTGGACCTCGGCTTTTTGATCGAAAACTATGCAGCCACAAAATCGCATGGATAGTACCAATCCATACGTATTTTTGTAAAAATGTAATTATATGGCGTAATGGCTGTTACCGACAAACCTGCCGGTGACGATGATTGCTTCACATCAATCCAGTCACTTGAACGTTGATTATGAGATCGCTGATTTTATATATGCCCTTCAGCATCATTAATGCGGCACACCGTCGTCGTTCCTATGGTGCACCTCGTAAAGTGATTAATCGTCGCGAGATCAAAGTTTTTGATATCCGCGTACATGGCTTCAATGATACGAAAGCTACCCAAACTACCTCTCTAAAGATCTTCTCGCTCTTAGTATTCTCCTCTGCGTGAGTGTTTAAATAACTTGTCAATTGAAAGCTTAATAATGTCGCGTTTAAGCGACAAGTTTTTAATTAAAAACATATTACCAAAAATGAAAGAATTGCATTTATCAAATACAAAATGAAGTCATGCAATGCTTTCATTTTTGTACACGCACGGTCATCGTGATATAAGCTCAATGCTCGCTCACATATAGAACGCATCGATGTACAAATACTTAGAAGTATCTGCACACAATTTCTTCGTTGTTGTCCCTACAGCGAACGAAACACAGCCCCAAACGAATGTCAAGTGCAGATTGTTTGGCGATAGAGCTTAAGTGAGATCTCGTGCGTTGTACGAGCTTCCTTCAATAACGGCAAAGCAATTTTGCTGGATGCAACCGCAATAATAATTTTGCTGGATGCAACTGCGATAACAATTTTGCTTGCCGAGCGAACTCTTGCACAACGACGGAATGTCCACTATATCCATAGTTATAAAATTTGTTCTTCATTCAGGCGGTCACTTTACTTCAAGTCGTGATCATAGCTTTTCATCTTAAATGATCTTCGGATGCGCAATATAATTGTGGCTTGAAAGAAACCTTTATTGGTTGAAACAAAAGCTTGTAATTTTTTTCGTTACCTATCAAAAAAACACTTAATTGATTACGTTGCGACAACTGTACTGATCTTGTACTAGTACAATTTTAAAGTTTTTGTTTCTGCTTTAGTGGAGCAGCTCTGCAGCCTGCTGGTGCGTTTCGGCCGTCACACGAATGGCGAAGAGCTCATTTAATTCGTCCTTGCTAAAAGCAAAAGCCACGGCCTTGTCAATCTGCTCAATGGCACGTGAGTACTCTTGCATTGCCATGTACACCTGAGCCAAATGGCAATGCGCAAATTTGGAGCGCGGGCACATTTCCACTGCCTTCTCAAACAGCGCAAGTGCCTGGTGGCCGTACTCTGTGCCTTTTTGTACAAGCAAATTACCCTGATTTATGTAAGCCATCGGGTAGGACGGATCGAGCTCAATCGCCTTATCAAACATTTCCTCCACAAGTTTCAAGTCCACACTGCTACCAGGGACCTGCAACATTTGCATGTACGTCTCACCAAGGTAGTTGTATATCTCTGGTACTTCAGGTGTGATGCGCGCTGCCGTCGTAAGGTAATCCACAGCGCCCTGAAAGTTTCCGATGCGCGCATGAGTAACGCCCAACTGAATGTATGCCATGGCGAAGTCGGGTGCAATGCTAATGCACTTCTCCAAATCATTCAGCGCTGCTGTCATGGACGACTCGTTGCTGGTTCCATCGGGCGACAAATCAATCGAGTGGAGTTGTCCTCGGTGAAAGTACGCTGTTGAGCACTCCGACTTCTCCGATAGTGCTTCGTCAAACCATTCCAGTGCCTTCTCCAAATCCTTTTGGTCAAAGCAGAGACCCCCCATACGGATCTTAGCAAATATAGAGTGAGGATTCGCAGCAAGAGCCTCTTCGAATGCCTTGCGAGCATATTCAAACTCGCCACGCAGGTGGTAATAGGTACCGTTCTCAATTTGAGCAGTGTAATAGGCCTCGTCCTCGGACTGTACGAGCTTACACGCAGCTTCTAGGTCCTTAGCAGCCATATCGTATTCTTTCTCTTTCTTTAGCGCCAGACCACGCTTTGTCAGGAGCAAGCCACGCTGGGGACAAGTATCACTTCCAGCCGGTATTGACTCCAGCTCAATCGTGTATTCTTGAGACGACTTTTCAGCTACGATGCCGTTCTCATCGTCACTTGGATGGAATGACGAAAAGTAAGACGTGACGAAGAATTGGTCGGGCAGATAACGCATGGGATTCTGCTTGTTTTGCTGGGCATCCTTGATTTCTTTTGCAGTTATTTCGCTGTGTATGCGACTTATCTCCTGAGCTAAATCCTCATCCACCCGTTCTTGCTTTTCCTCTGAAATTACCAATACACACACGTAATCAACCAGCGAGCCGCCCAGGTCACCGGTACTAGCTCTAGCCTTGGCGCGACGTAGATAGGACTTAGGATGGCGCTTGTCGAACTGCAAAGCTTTTGTGCAGTCCTTCAAAACATTGTCGTAGTCCAGTAGCTTCTCGTAGGCTGCGGCACGATTAGAATACATGACCTTAAGGTTGCGAACATCCAGCGGCTGTTGCTGCTCGCACTTAGAGATAGCAACCGAATAAAGCTGTACGGCCTCATCGTATTCACCGTCTTTGTACTTTCTAGTAGCCAGCATCGCCTCATCCTCACCGATGTTCGCAATGATCGTCGGCTTCACGTCAGCATTGTGCGGGACCGGAACTTTCTGCTGCGATTGAAGCTGTGTAACCTGCGTTTTAGGAGCGGCACCAGTAACTTGCGGTCGCTTTACATTTTCAATATGATTTTGATGATGTCGCTTACGATACTGGCTGAAGGCCACAAAGACACTTATCGTGGCCAACGACGCTAGCACCGCGAGCTGCAATACCGCGCGCTGGTCCATATCTGCCTCACGTACGCTCGATAAAAATTTGAAGTCACCGTAGAACTACCACTATAATAATGCAAATACACAACAAAAATTATTTCTTAGAAGACCAAATTTAGCTCTTATAATCTAATACCCTAGGAGATATAATGTAATATATCGCAGCTGCAAGCTTTTTCGATCGCTGATGGGTGGTGTCTGTTCAACGCGTTAAAGTTCAGTGTTGAAACAGTGCAGTGATCCGTTGGTCGTGAGCATACCATTTCCCACTAGAAAAATATGTCTGACGCCGCTGTAAACCCCAAGGCTTACCCGCTTGCGGACGCCAAACTGACTGTGTCCATTCTGGACCTTGTGCAGCAAGCCACCAACTACAAGCAGATCAAGAAGGGCGCTAACGAGGCCACCAAGACGCTTAACCGCGGCATATCCGAATTTATCGTAATGGCTGCCGACACTGAGCCTCTGGAGATTTTGCTGCATCTTCCGCTGTTGTGTGAAGACAAAAACGTACCGTACGTGTTCGTTCCGTCCAAGGTCGCACTAGGTCGAGCTTGCGGCGTGTCGCGTCCCGTGATCGCTGCTTCAATCACGTCAAATGACGCTTCGCAATTGGGTCCTCAGATCCAGAGCATGCGCGAGCAGATCGAGCAACTCCTTATTTAAGCGTTTTCGACTTAATGCTTTTCGCCAGTAGCTAGCTGATCCGCGGATGTTTACGACATCCGTCTTCTAATTCATTCGCACAAAATCGCTGCTGTTATGCAATTGATGCAATTGATGCATGCATTATTTTCATTAAATGTTTTTCTTGTCCCCGTTCAATCTCTAGGTAGCACAAATGAGAACGTACTCGCGCGTACTTTCACCAAATTTTAGCACATCTTTTTCTTTCAGTTCGATGTACCGTGAGCTTTCAATTTTAAAACCATTTAAATATGTTGAATTTGTGCTGTTCAGGTCCATAATGTACGGCCGCACTTTTTGCTCAAAGCCAAGGCCTTCTTCAGTCTCTTTCTGGTGCTTTCGATATTGCAACACAGCGTGCTGCTTCGAGCACGATGGGTGCTCTGTCAAAATATCAGCAACCGCCTTGTCACGTCCGACAAGAAAGGCACTCTTGCGATGCACATATAGCGTCGCTGCACCAGCAAAATGGCTAAGTCCTCTATTAATCTCGTGACATTTTAAACGAAAAACGCACCTATGTTTTCATCACCCTTAAACACGTAAAGTCGATAGCGCTTAGTCGGCTGGCGGGCATCGGGTGGCTCCGAAAATTTTAAAACTACCCCATTCTGTATGTTGCCCGTCGTTTGGTCCTCGGCCAGCGCTCCGGATAGTCCAAAATTGGGCTTTTCAATCTCTATTGGCGCTTCGTCCTTAACATCTTCCTCCTGCTTACCCCACCTGCATCCGCTAACAAACAATGTTAAGAGGTCTTTTAAGAAGTCATACCTAAAGCGGATCAACCGATACGCACTGAACCGAGTTGGTAAAATTGCGCGTCTTCTTGTCGCTTTTGCGCTGGATTCGAGGAGGCGATTGCTTATTCTTACACTTGACGCCATGACGTCGCAGCAGAGATACGGATCTTGACTGACACGAGGATCGCAATTTCGTTCGGCCACGACTGATCCGAGCCTCGACAGACCGACGCGGCGGGGAGCGCAAACGAGAGCGGCGGCGATGATGACGATCCATCAAAGTGTACCCTTTCAAAATCAATTGACTGAAAAATTTGTTATTTTAATATTGTGCGGCTCCCAATTTCATCACATAAATGGCGGACCAACAAAATGCTAAACCTGAAATAGTGGAGCAACAGGAGACGCTGACGGAACTATTTGAGCAGACGCGACTGCAGGATGCAATGCAAAAAATGCGCGAATGGGACTCGATCAAGTTGCACACGGAACTGTCGCTAGCCTTTGCGTCGTCATTGCATGCACCCTCGTCCTTTTTGCAGTGCGTCAAACTATACAGTCAACTTTCGGACAAAAAAATAGGCTTTGGTTTGCCTTGGATCGAGATTGCTGTGACTTGTATAAAGCTTTGCAAAGAACCACAGATAACCTTGGCCGATAGTCTGTTGGCTGGCTCCATGCTGCCGGCCCTCATACGCTCGCGTATGCCGCTTGTGGCCGACTTTGCACTCGTCTACCGCGTCGACGAAGAGACGCTAGTTGCATTCTGCACGCTGCTCATCAATATTCGCGTAAGGTTTGCTGTGCACTTTATGGAGTGTCTTAAAAGGAAAGAGTTGCTGCCGATAGACATAATTCTCGAGGCTGTCATCAAGGAAAAAGACTTTCACATTGGGGACATGTTTGTCGAGGGTCACAGAGAGTACCAGCAGAAGTTTGTGCAGATGCTTATTTGCGGCAATGTGCAGGATAAAGTGATCAAGAAGAGACTGTCGCTGTTTAAATTGAAGGCCAGCGCCTTCCCCGTTTATCTAGAACGGTGCGTTAGTACCGGTATTAAGATTAAATTGTATGACTAACGATGTTTTTTGGTCTTATTGTGCAGTCGGCAGAAGGCCACGCTGAGGTTTCTGATTTATTCAAAAGAATATAAACAGGCTTTGCAATTTGTCGAAAGCTCTGACAACTTGAAGTTGTACGCGTGTAACATGGTTGTCCAACATGCCGGTGTAGAAGACGCTGCTACCAAGCACTTTATTTTTCGGGCTGGGCTGAAACATATATTTCCTGAAGTCGACACGAGTGGAGAGGACGAAAAGAGTTTTGAAGATCAAGGCAATCTACCTCTTGCTGAAACGTATCTTTCGCTAGTTGATGCCATTGGCGAGGCGAGCATTGTCTTTGTGGATACTTTAACAGCACTGCAGGCATGTGTCGATTACCTTATTAAACAACCGGCTGTTGGATTTGACACGGAATGGAAAGCGGTGCACATCGCAGTTACTACTGACGATGATGCTGCAAAGTGTGCACTTTTACAATTAGCATCTCGCGAAAAGGCATTTGTTGTGGATGTGATGGCTCTGCACGAACACGGCAGCATCTTAGCCCCGCTTTTTCGATCGAAATCCGTACTCAAACTTGGTTTTGATACAAGAGGTGACGTGAAGGCTCTTCGCCCATTCCTCACAGGGGGCAATACCACTAATAACATGATGTCGATGTTGCTTGACCTGCAAGCGGTTACACGAAAATTAGCTCTTTCGAATGAATTTACTGGAGTCAAAGCTGAGTATGGTAATGACAAAAACCGTAGTGCCAGCATTTTGGCAGTAAACGGCGAGGCGCCAACAACTAAAGAAAGATCAAGAAAGTGGAAGCATAAGCGTAGCAAGATCAGAGGAAATGAAGTCGGGGTCAAGTCGTGTCGCTTGGGCTTGGCAACAATTGCAAAATTATACCTGGGTCGACCGCTAGATAAGCGTGTGCGTATGTCAGATTGGGAACGACGTCCGCTAACGCTAGCGCAGCTTCACTACGCCGCTTTGGATGCACACGTGCTGGTTCAAATTTACGACAAGATGCAAGAGACGCATTCAATAGATGTATTTGACGCGGTCTTAAAGCGATGCACCCAGAAGTATATCAGGTAAAAAACAAAATTTAGTACTCGTTGGCCTTTGATTTTCGCTTTAAATTATTGTTAAGCTTGAATAAGCTTGCTCAAACACCTAACGCAAGACATTTCTTCTATTTGTGACTAATTTATAATGTTGCGACAGAATATCCATTGGCAACTTGCGCGCTATTTACAGTTACCCCACTACTTCTCGCTTTCAACTAAAGGATTGATTATCATGTGTCAAAGTCGACATCATTTCAAAATCCAGCTAATGCGACATAGTTCTTCATTGCCGCATTGAACCCCCAGCAAAATGTTGCCTTGACACGCTTTTTGACGGGAGCACCCACATTTTTTTTTATGCTTGCTATAAATCGTGAAGCTGTCAACATGTCGGCGATTAATTTATCAGCTCATGAAGCTCGTTAAGGCGTCTGCAAAATAGACTTGATCATCACTTTCCATGCAGAAAAGATGTTGTTGTAAGACCTCCGGCAGCGCTGTCACTTTCAAAATAAATTCGTTAAGCTTCTTTTGAAGCTCTTTTTTTTCCTGCCAAAGCAGTCAGTATGCGAAGCCAGAGCAGAGAAGCAAATGAGATTATAATCTCCACTAACAGACCGATAAAATAATTCCCACCTCATTTGTCTTTCCCAGTTGCTGAGTAAGTTCCTGCAAATCACTTTCAATACGAAACACTTTCTCCTTTGATTCCAGCTGCAAATCAGCAATTTTTTTGTTCAGCGCATTTTCCTTTTCTTTCGCCTTGTTAATCGTCAAAGCCAGCGTATCTACCAGCTCTGTACGGCTTACAATCTCACGTTGTACTGCATTTGCCAGTTCGACTACCTGCGTTGCAAGAACCGCCTTTTGATTTAATGCATCTTCTTGCGCATGCTCCAATATAATAACTTTCTCTTGTAGCTCCAAATTCTGGCGTTTCCTTTCATTTAAGTCATCTCTGAGCCTTTTGGTCTCGCTCCCATCAATGTTTGCACGGGCGACTTTCGCTTCTTGCATTTTTTGCATAATTTCCATGTCACGAGCCATTTTAGTGCGCAGCTCATCCTCCTTATGCATGAAATGTTCCACAAGAGCCATCTTCTTTTCGTCAAAGTCCGTCTCAAGTCGAATTCGCAGCTGTTCTAAACGCTGCTCACTAAGCTGCCGAGTAACGACATTTTCAAGCTGCTGAAAAGCTTGAATCGCTTCAATCTTGTAAAAGTCCCGAAGAACAGCAAATTTCGCAGGACCGCTAGCCTTCTCATTGAATTTCTTGTCAAACTCTTGGATGGCAAGAAGTATTGCTGTAAATGCTTCACGACCTCGTATGTGCGTAGCTTGTGCAATAAGGTCTGCCCACAGTGTGTGCCGAATCTCTTCACAAAATTCACGTGACTTGTGCGTAAGAATTTTGAGCTCAGTCTCGTAGTGTAAGCGAATATCCGCCTTGAGTTTGTTGCGAGCAGTCCGATACTTTGTTGACTTATATTTGCTTGCTGAATGGAAAAACTCCATGCTTAGTCGACAAATTTCTTCGTGCAATTGCTTCAGTACATCCAATTCCATAGGCGGATGTTCTAATACAGCGGGATGCACGCAATCCAAGTACATGTTTAATGCGTCCTCTGCCAATGCATGACACTTGTCTTCGACAAAGTCATCCCAGGCAGTTCCAAAGTCCAGAATTTTTTGCTCGTGCAATTGGAGGCACAGCTTGCGCAGCAGCCCACACAACATTTCGCCCGTCATTTCGAGCCCAAACAATTTTTTTACAGCCGTGTGAGCCCCGACAAAGTCGTCAAAATTCATTTGCACGATGGTGCGAGGATAGAAGACCCCTAATTGCTTAAATCTAATAAGATTCTTCAGCGCCTTCATCGTTCCTACCTGGTCCTCCTTCTCAGTGTTGACCAGCTTGTCTGCAAGCGAGCAGCTGAGAGACCAGTCGATGCTTAGCAAGTTTGGCAGCATATCGAATACTTCTATCGTGACAAATTCTTTTATCAGCGTCTGAAATAGTGATTGGAACTGCAGTAGACGAGGTGCAAGACATTCAATTGATCCGATCTCATCATAGCACGAAATTACCAACGAAGACAGCGCGCAAAAGGCGCCGCCAAGCTGCTCGAGGCCTGACGAAGCAGCTGAGGTTTTGTAGTTCGTAGTGTCAGTGTCCAAAATGATAAGTTGAGAATCATCTTTAAGGTACGCGATGCTGGCCAGCAGCGTCAAAGACTCATCATCTGAGGACGGATAAGCAGCGTTTACCTGTCCTAATAGTTTGGACATTAACTCATTCCTCGCGGTGCGAGTAGACGGTGGACCGATAACGGTGATCAACGCTAGACGGTCCTCTTTCAGCTCACATTCTAGTAGCCGCGTACCTTCGGGCGTCAGCGAGCCGGATGCGTTCACCAGTGGCACGTTGCGCCAAACGACGGTAGTAGTTGACATCCTTTTAATCAATAAGTGCTCTCCATGAAGCCTTTTTTAGCCTCTTGTGACTCGCGAAAATGTATTATAATCCCTTATTGCTAGATATCTACAAAAGGTTTTACGTGTACGCTAAACTTTAATCGGTATCAGCAACCTGACCTCCTGCTTTCGATGCTAATTCCAAGGAACAAGAGGATGAAACTGAGACGCCGAGCTCTTGCGCATTACTTTCCTCCAGCCTTTCGATGAGCTTTTCCGTGTTAAAATCAAAAGCCACAGGGGTCCACTTGCCAGCAGCCGAAGGCGCGTCTAATGCACCACGCTGAAGCAGCAAAATCACACACATTTACAACGACAATATTGCCAATTTGTTGCAAATTAAATAGATGGTCACCCTCTCATCAAACGACCTCCGATTGCAGCAAACCCACCTTAACAGAAAATGACCGAAACAAGCTAGTGACGCTAGTGCTTGGGTAAAAGACAGAGTTAATGGCACGACTAACAGTCTCTAAACGTTTCTCAAGCTCTCGCGTGGTTTGCAGCAGCTGCCCCGCAAAGCGCTGCTCAAACTCAGTCAGTATCTACCGTCTTCTCATACTGGTAATCAAGTTTGCCTACCTCAATGAGTTTTACACGCAGAAAAATGTTTTCAAGCTCGTGGCAGTTGCTTAGCAGCTCGCTCAGCAACTTGTGTTGTTTTTGCTGAGTATCATGCCTCAGTCCGTCGGCCGCCGCACAAGCCTCGTCAATCTTAAATAAAGCTAGACCTATACGCTCACTCACTGGCTGCGTTGCCTGCGCCGCCTCATCTATAAAATCTTCGTAATCCTCGCACAACCTTTGAAACGCGCACTGTAACTCATTGTTCTCCATACAGAGGTGCCTAAAATGATTCTCCAATTTTTACGATTTTGTTCATACTTCTTGCGTATTTTTTGGGATTGCCCCCCAATTTGCTATTTGGCCCACATTTCATGAACCCCGAAATGGGTATAAATCGGAGTAAATAAAAAGTTCTAGCTACTTCTCTTCGGTACGGCTTATTCTCTATGATGTCAACTTCGCCCGGTTTTTAGGAGACTTTAGATTCGACTTAAATTTTAATATGTTTTGTATTAATTTGCGACTTCTCTCTAGTCAAAGCCCAATCACATTTGTTTCCAGAAAGCCTCTAATGTAGGCCGCGATGATTTAATCTCCCAGCTCGATCGAAATGTCCCCATCTGCTGCTGTTAGTATTGTCTTCCACCACGCAATGGGCTTACAAAATGATTTGCCATTAATTCTCTTTTTTACACACCGACAACTTGTGAGACCAAAAACTGCGCTCTACACATTTTTTTCGTCAGACATCCGCTTAAGCGAAAAAGGCTCTGGAAAAGCCTTTCACTCCACCTAAGGGAACGGTCGACAAGAGTTTTAAAATCCGTCCGTGGTGATGCAAGGCGTCAAAGAATACGACAAAGATGCGTGTTTTTGCGGGTAGTCGCGGAAAGAAGTAGTTTTCGGGGTAAGTTACATATGAGATTGGTGAGCATCTGAAAATTGATATCACGACTGAGGATTATTCTTGTAGCCAATCAGAAGTCAGGACAGCCAAATCGCTTTAATTTGTACTTAAAAGGGAGAAAGGAAAAAATATACCTTTTTCCACATTAAATGGAAGCAATACTCCCCCAAAACTTAGATGATGAAAAAGCAAAAGAATATACTTTAGCAACAATCGCGAAAATATACATGTAAACAATAAAAAATAGAAAATCCATACCTTTAAATAGTAATTTTACCGCATACAATCTTGGAGAGCCTTGAAGAGATGGTTAAGATGCAAGAGTCCGACGTAAGCTCATCAAATGAGGATGATTTTTCTTTACCCAAGTTTACGAGAGTCGAGAAGATGTGAAATGCGCGGTTGTTGAGTACAATCGCCGTGTTTGCCGATCATTCGTGATACTCAAAGCGACCTCCGTCTATACGAATCTGTTCGAATGCATCATGTTCGTTTATGGCTCGATTTGCGTTTGAGAATGGCTTTGGACCTCCGACACGATTTATCCCGCTTACATGTGATGTTACAGCGGTTGATCTTCACTCGCGGACGTGCGCTTATGGCAAAGCAGCTGGCGCAAAGTGATGTCGTGCGTAAATTGTGCATACACATTGCCGAAACCCGTCGCCAGTAATCATTCGTGATCAATTAAAAGGCATGGGAATAATTGTGACGTAGGACAACTGTGTGAACGCTTGCAAAAGGCTTATGAAAATGAAAAAGCTTTTATCGATGCGGCAGCTGTGGTAAAGTGGGACACAACTAGCGTCGATGAACCAGTAATGCCAGCATGAAGTATATTTTCTTTTGTGAGTTAGGTATACTTTTTTTTTCAATAGTTATTTTACTTCGTAGGTTTCTTTTTGTTGGAAAGGTTGTAATCCAAGGTGGAATTTTTCCATTTAAATATGTTTTTCCTTTTAATTTGAAAAAGTTATATTTTTTCCATTCTCCCCAAATAAAATTTTGGGCCAAATAGCGAAATCGGCGGGCCATATATCGAAAAAGCCAAATCTATATTGGCTATGATAATATTCTACGTAGATTTCTACCAACTATACAGATTAAGTTCGTTTGTAGAATTAAGGTGACCAATTCCAACAAAAAAAAACATTGCACTTAACACTCGTTGTATGAAACTGAAACGACTCCAGCAGGGCCCGCTGCTTCGCCTAGAACACGCCCTCCAGTGATATATGCATCATTGATGTGCGATGTTCATCCAGTACCCATTTCAAAATAGAGAAGTCGCTCTCGATCGATTTCGAGTTGGCAAACACGGTCGCTAGACCACCGAAGAATGCGCGAATACGTGCGAATCGGCCGGGGACACAGTCCCACGCCTGGTCGAATGTCATATTGATGTCGTGCTGGTCGAAGGTGACGGGCAGTACTTGGTCGGAGCCGGAGAACTTCAACAGGTCACGGTGGTCCTTCTCGATCTGATTGATGAGCTCGGACGTCCAGAACTCCGCAATAGGGTTGCGGTACAATTCCAACACTTCTCCGAACGAACGCACCGTGGCGCAGCTTGACAAGCTGAGCGGGAAGCACTGGTCGCTTAGGTCATTGTAGCAGGTAATGGCGAACGAGCCTTGATTTTTGGTATGCGCGACGATCACATCGACCGGGATGCGCAAAGACTCAGACAATTCGTACTGTGTTTCCTCGCCGACTTCGTCGTCCTCCATTTCAACACCAGAAATCGTTATCAGCGTTGCGATCAGCGTCCTTTTGCTGTGCAATAAGCAATGACCGGCTTTGCAAAATCACAAACGTGCAGTTCACCGCGTCGATGGCCGGCGACACCATGAACGTAGACCCACCACGAGCGTGCTTAGGAAGGTGATCCGTCGTGAAGTCGACGATCTTGCGCCGGTGCCAATTCAGAAAGATGAGCAAGCGTCCCAAGTGCGTCCATCGGTTCGTCTCTTTGGACACTCGACGCCCATGCTGGTGATCAGGTTGGCCTGGGCGCGCAGGAGCATCGAAAACGACCAAGCGAACGTGACCCACGCGTCGTCAACGATGCCCTCGGTCGGCGACCGAACTACAAAGGGTTTTGATGCTGCGGACACCAGATACGAGAAACCGGGTTCTCGGTGCATCCGACCATCACAGGGACGAGACCTGCGTGGCGTCCAGTGATCGTGTTTTCGCCGTCCGACGACATGCCCGTCAGCTTGTAGCGCCATTTACTGTACAGCGCATTGAGGAACTTGAACAACATGTTGAACATGTACAAAAGCGTGTGGCGATCTAACGTTGGAATCGCGACGAGGTGTAGATTAAAAAGGCCGCCGCGAAAGCTGATACGCACGCGCAAGTTAAAGAACGACTGGCGACGGTGCGTGCTGCCGTCGCCAGCCAGCGACATGGCCCAGACGGTGTCGTCGTCGATCATGTTGGTAATCACTTGCAGGTTGGCGGCGACGAAGACGCGGACATACTAGCTGACGATCAGATCATTGATACCCGACAACTTAGTCGCCTTCGTGCGGTCTTTGGCATCCTGGTTTGCACCCGCTGCCCGCCAGAACGACATACAGATACTGACGTGGCGTGACCGTGCAGTGCGGCTCCTCCTCTTTCTTTTCAAACAACTTCAGCACCTTGACCGCTTGCTTATACGGGCGGCCTTCTGACGGCGGCGCCGGCCTCGTCGTCGTCGTTGCTGCTGCCGCTGCCAAAATCGTAGATTACCTCGTGGTCCCGGAAGAATAGGCCTCCGATGACCGAATCGACAATACTGGACTGGACATTCATTGTCGATACTGAACTGGACGATGAATGTCAGCGTGTCGCTAGCGAGGTCCATGTGCCGATGCAACGTGTTAATGGCCTTGACTTTGTGTCGAAGAAGCGCTTTTTCTCCTCCTTCGAGGCTGTTCCCACGACTCGGCGTGCTGTCAAGTGTGGTAACTGCGATACTGGTGCGTAAGAAACGGCTTATTATTATACTGGATGTCGATCTGCGACTTTCGCTTGCGAGTTAAGCCCGCACGCACATCAATCGTGTCGCGCCCGTCGAGCAGGCAGAACAGGCAGAATAGAAATCTGACCGTCACGTCGCCGTTCCCATCCGTTGACACGACCTCGAGGGTATACTCGAGTTCATGAGGGTGTTAGAACGAAGTCTTCTTGGGCAGCATTGACGGAACAACCGGAATGGATGAATTTGTAATACCTATCGAATGGTGCGCCGCAGCAGCCGGCATTCAGGCACAAGACAAAACAGTCTGCTCGCGTTGTGTGCACGCTTTTTTTTTTGGAAAACCCTAAATTTGTAGACCCATTAGGGATTCATTTGTAGATATCGTAGGCTAAGCTTATAAGGCCTGCTTTAGACGCAAGATTAAAAAATACATATTGTATATTACGAAGTCCTGATTACTTTCTAATTACATTGATAGGACAAGCCATGAGATGAAAACAATTATTAAGTCCCAAGCACAGAAGTGTGCGCTACAAAGCCAGCCACATCAGCGCGACAACCACCAGCACCACCGATACAATTGACATCAACGCCTCGTCCATGGAGCAGCACCATCAACCGACCGAGTTATTCAGTAGCGGCACCATTATCCAGCCCAGCCGTAAGCTACATCCCTACCAACCAACATGGCCCCATCCAGCAATAGTTTCTCGTCCAGCAGCAGTTCAGTAGCCCACAGTAGCGCCTCGTTTAGCAAGAACTGTAAATTAACCTTGATGAGTTGCCCGACCAGTGACCTGAAGGCGATTTCAACTGAATCAGCCGAAAACATGTCGCTCAAGTGGACGCTCAATAAGTGTGACGACCCTACCAATCCGCACTTAAAATGGGCGTGTGATAGTCAAGTGAGCTGGACGCCCCAAAAAGTTCCATGGATACGAAGTTTGGTTCCAGAAATGAGTCGGATAGTCCGCGCATAAGGCAGCTAAGTCTTGGCGTGTGGGTTGGAGTAGCTTAAATCTCTATATTCCCGCACAGCCGCCAACCAATACTAAAAAGCTTTGTTTGATATCTACCCAGACTACAAAAGTGGTGCAAACGAAATACTTGTTGATAGTTGGCCAATAAAACTAGGCCACCAGTATAGCCACACACCCCTTTCGGTATAGCCACCCCCCATACTTTGACCAATTAAATCAAAGGTTTCAGCCATTACTTGAATTTTTCGAAAGTAAAATGCGCTGGTGCTACATTCCTCCCATGAGATGCCTCAAAGAGGCCAAATAATTCTATGTTCTCGATCTTAAATGGAGCGAAAACCAGACATTTTTCAACATGCTCCATGAGTCAATCTCGAATGATTTTTTATTGTTTTGAAACTAGTACTTTAGGAGAGTTTAGTTGGCATTCCCCGCATAAAGTCACACCAACAGAGAGGCACTCTCATTCGACCAACCTCCTTAGAGGCAAACGCTCTTGGGGATTGTCGCGTAGATTATGCATTCATGGCGCTTTATTGGATGCAACCAGGTCGTTTGTTGTATATTTCAGTTGAATTGGCAGACAACGAAGCGTTAATGATACTGAGCAAATGTCGCTACAGAATGATAAAGAGACGTTTATAAACTTTCGTGCCATTCATTTATTATTTAAGTGTACCTCGGGATCATTCTCTCTATTGCGATTGGGGTTGTTGCCTCAGAAGACAGGTGCGTCTGTTGTGGCCTTCTTCTTGGCATTGTCTACAGCGAATTATTTTTGGCCTTCTTTGCCCATTAACGTCAGTTTGTTCAACATATTCGAATGCCGACGGGTCTCTCCTTGTACTTGTTGAACCTTGCGGTTTCCCGCGACCACGCAAAATTCTTGGATCCTGCGTTGACGTCTCTGGATCGGTAGCCAGTCCAACCAGGGACTGTTCAAGCAGCCGTTGCTTGTTGCATGGTAATGTATTATGGCGTTCTTGCAGCCTCACCATGAAATCTCCAAACGTCTATTGCTGTACATTTGATGCGAGAACCACAGATTGATGTAACCACCAGTTGTGGTGAAAATGGTCCAACAAAAGCAAGCCGTTCGCATTTCGGGCCTGCCTGATAGCATGTGCACAGGGCAAGCCCATTGTGCTCGTATATATGTTACTGCACCTATCATTTGTATCCATGGACAGTGATTTCTGATATTGTTTTAGAGTCTTGGAAACTGCGTTTAAATATTAGTATGTCCCGCTTGCTGCAAGCTTTTGCATTACTTACCTCAGCTAGTGCCGCATGCGAGATTTTCCGGTTCACATTACTTCAGAAGGCCCCACTCAGACGGATGATATTATGCGAGCAATCGTATTCAACTTTTTGGCTAATCGACTGGCGTTGCTGCTGTCTTGCAAGAACTAAATTGTTATAAACGGTCGCCAGGTCTCCAGTTGAACTACCAATCCACTTTTTATCGTCGCATGTCCGCCCTCAACTCGCGATGTAGTCACGTGTCCGAAGTGTCTCGCTTTTTTGGTCCAAGCAAGGACAAATCGCTCTTTGTGTGGAATCCACACGTTTTGCAAGTAAGCGTAACCAATATCCACGACATGGTGCTTCAGGGATGCCCACTTCTCAAAGAAAACTTCTTCTGTTTCCGTGCGATAGATGTCGCCCCACTTTGCAAAGAAGATCTTCCGTTCTTCATCAGTTGCAAAATGCTTCTTTAAATTAGCTAGCACGTTCTTGTCAATGTGCCAGATGCACAGAAGGTTGGTTGCCTGGGGAAGAACCATTGCTATCGCAGCCATCAATGCAAGCTCTCTGTCAGTCACCACGACAATTGGTTTGACAATTCGCTCTTGAAATACAATCTGCATCTGCTGGAGCGCCCATACGTAACCTTCCTCCTACTCTAGGCGGAGGAAAATATAACACCATGAGAATGATTAATTTGTAGACGATACACCCATAAGGTGGAGTAGGAGCATCTGGAACCTATATGCGTTCTGACGATTAGCTTGAGAATCGAAACAAAGTTATGTTAAATTTTATCATGCTAACCTGTTGGTTTTGTATGTGCAGTCCATCAGAAGAAAACCACCAGACGAGAACTCTTGGTTTGTTAATATATTTGTTTTTGGCGCAATTAGCAGACGTGTGAGCTGATGCTGGGCGTCACGATCTAGTTGGTACTGTACATGGTTTTCTTCCAGGTTTTTGAGCAGAGCTTCAAGGGAAGTACACCCGAGAAGGAACTGCGCGCGATCACGCTTGTTGACGTTGTTAATATCCTGTCCGATGACCCGGAAACTAGCATGTTTAGCACGCATTGTACTCAAAATTAGCCGCGGAGGAGCGCCGCCTTCGCTCGAGGTTATTACCTGCTGCTTCCCCAGTCAGCGCCCTTGCTTCAGGGAATGCCGCCAAATTTTCGGTCGCGTCTTGAATATGGCGTCCACCACCGCCAAAACCCACTCCTGCCTATTATTTTCGCTCAGCTTCCGCGTAACGGTAAGAGATCACGGGCACATCGAAAGTCGCGTTGATGATTGGCGTACGTTCACACCTTTTTTCTTGTGTTCGCCGCCGTGGGCGCGCGCGAGCCACACCTTCCGCGTGTTTGAGTTATTGTCAGATTTTGAGCGCGCTTTCTTGGTTGAATAGCCTTCGTTCAAGCCAAACTCGTGCAGTATTTTATTGCATCTTCAAGTGTATTAAATGTCTGAATCGAAGGACAAGACAGTGGCATTATGAGAGACTGAAAGTGCTTGAATGAGAGGTTAATAGCTTGTTCTACGCGATATATGGTATAACGGTAAAAAGATGTTGGCGCAGTGTTAAACGTACTCACGCACGTATACGTTCTTTGCAGAAATGAGTTTGTGGCGGAGGGTTGATTTATGGCTGAAGGCTGAAAGCTTTGATTTAATTGGTCAAAGTATGAGGGGGCTATACCGAAAGGGGTGTGTGGCTATACTGGTGGCCTAAAACTATCTCATTTGATCATTTAAATTGCGCATAATGTGACCAAAATAGCGTTTCGAGCATCAACTCTTCAATAAAACGCTTAAAGACTACACATATGATATACAGTACGCAAACAGGCCTTTGGATAGACTACACCAAAAAGTGCATACCCTTATTTGTCTCGGCATCAAACCAGAATTGAATAATCAGATAGACTGGTAATCTTTTTGACATCCAGATTTTGATAAGATTGGACGAAAGGTGACAGCAGAGAGCGCTGTTTTTAAAAAATAGCTTGCCAGCAGCCACCACTTTGGATGGGGTATCTGATGGTCGAGTCCAGAGGCGAGACAAGGGTCTGCTAATGATCAACTGTCGGTTGCGAACCAGTTATCGTCGTAGGAAATAAATTTAATCTGTATATATCTTATTATTGTCATTGATTCTGTACCACCAGCTGGCGTTCACATTTCTCATTTTCTAATAAATTGTAAGGTATTCGTGGGTATACCGAGTAATTTCTCGTTAACACTTGTTTTGTAGCAAAGTCACCCGAACCTAGAATGTGTCACACTGGTTGGTGATGCTCCCATGCGAAGCAAGTCAAAGGATGACTTGCTTTGCACAATATTGTAGCATAAGTACATAATTTCAATTGGCCTTCTAAAGCAAGTCAAGTGATGACTTACTTTAGAAGGCCACTCAAAATGATGTACTTAGATGACAGAAAAGCACTACATGACCTTACGACCACTGCTTAGTAGATATTAGTATTTATTTCCCTTTATAATTTAATGATATATTAGATATTAGATTATAAAAATTAACTTTGCTAAAGACTAATTGAAGTCAGAGTAAGTTTTATCAATAAACTTTAACTAACCCTGTGGCTCGAGCGGTTAGCCGTTCGACCCAGGACCGGGAGGTACCTGGTTCGATACCCATAGAATCCGAATTAAGGCAGCCGGAGATAGGTCACTTAAGTGGACGAGCCATCACACCCAAGTGTGTGACTGCCCTACCAACTCGCGCCCGATTGGGTTTTAGAAGGGTTGGGTGGGGTACGCCCCACTGACCGAAAAAGCCCCATAGTGTAATGAGGGGTACGGACCCGGTCCCGATATGGGTCGGATTGCTACTAGCATCCCGCGATAGAGACAGTTTTGTCCTAGCGCGTGGATTCCGGTAGCTTAACGCTCAATAAACTTGAATAATTTAGTTCCCATTATTAGTGCAAAAGCTATACTAGGTCCTGGTATATTGACTAATAGTAACTATTGGAATCAGACAGATAGCAATCTGCAGCTCGTATTGACTTGAAGTATAAAGTAAAGGCCAGAGAGCTGGATTCATAGTTCCTTTAAGCAAACGCTACGGCACCTGAGAGCACTTATCGTCAATCCGCATGAAATAATTTCCTGCGTTACACTCTCTCGTTCAAGGGCGAACAAAACAGACTTATCGACTGGCAATCCTGCTTGGCCGCAATGGGGTGCCTTATCTGGTTACACAAGGACACGATGCAGTCAGTGAGCATCTGGGGGCGCACCTCAGCAGTGGAGACGCTCTATTGGAGCAATTTCAGTCGACGATGACAAAGCCGTCTGCGTCGATAGCACCAACCTCGAAGGGAATCTCCTGCTTTGGGCTGGAAAGATCAACAAGCATAAAAATGGAATCGAGAATCTCGTGCTCTGGGTTAGAGTGGTCAAAATTGCCTTGGCGATTGCCATGGTGTAGGTAGAGCAGCAGAGAGTGGGTCTATACATCTCTTAACTCGCTAAGAGAGCACGCGATTGGACACTTACATGCAATTACTAAGTTGAGGCAGATTTCCATCCAAACTTGAGCTAAAGCGTACTTTCAGCTTTGCGTATCGTGTATGTTCATGTTTTTTTGCAACTTCTTAAAGTAAGAGCGATTGACAAGATTTTCAAGCATTACAAGGTCTGCTGATTGGGATGATCGGCAGTCCTCTACACAGATGTTGCAGTCACAATCTGTATAGACGGACTGCATACGGCGCGGCTCGAATAGAGAGTTTCGGGTATACATAATTCTTTTGAGGAGGACTTTAAAGTGGCCTTTAATGTTAATTTAATTTTCAGAATAGAAAAGGCTAGTATTTCCGGGGCATATCAATTAATTTGAGCTCCATTAATCTCAGCTATGCTTTTAATTAGGAAATAGACCTCCGAGCTGCGGGTAAGTGTGTAGACATTCGTCAATGCTTCATCTGTGCCAATTATGGTTGAGGTGCCCATGTGCCGAACGCGTAAAAGTTCAGGGAGCCATAGTTCCGCGAGACCAACCAGTCCTTAAAAAACCGCAACATCCAGTAGGCGAGAGACGGTATACTATGAAAGAACAAAGATCCATCAAGGCTCTAGAATACAATGAAGGCCTACAGATCTTTACCCTGAGCAGCTCCATGATCTATAACACACGTTCGCGCACGTAAAACGGGCTTGCTCGCGGTAAATACAGTCAAGAAAATATATAGTAAGCTATTATACCTATCGGCTTCAGTGCACCGAGTAATTACAATTACATTTCGACGGTCATAAGAAGTCAGCGATATGATGAGGCTCTACGAGCACATCAACGTGACATTTTGCCGTTAACTTAGCGATAGGAGCGATAGCCATTATACCTAGGGTTTCAATCGATCTAGTTGTGGGGCTTTTCGACTTTGCTAGCGTCAAATGAGGTTTGGGCTGAGACCTGAGAGCAAGGTATGACGTTTGGTGTGGCTGGAGTGCCACACACCGTGAATGGATTGGAGGGCAAAGACCTTGGATTCAACCCCCTTTGCTCTTAGAAAAGCTCTGGTGAGTCATAAACCCACCTCTGCTAGAAAGCAGAAGCGCTAGTATAGCAGATACTGGACCGAGTCGGTCAATAATTTGAACATTTTGATGCTAAAAGAAAATTATAGGAGAAAAGCCCGAAACGTTGAGTGGCCTGTACATCACTGTGCGAATCTTGTGGTAGGAAGCAATTGCTGCATGCCAATCAGCAGTTTTGGCTTAAAAGTAATGTGGTTGCTCATGGGATTCATTCAAACCCACTCATACCAGCAGGTTTCGAAGATCTTTTGACAACCGAATTCGTGAGACATACAGAACTGGTGCCAATTTCAAGTCCTTAGTATGATTTCTTATCGCAGGCTAAACTGCGAAGTCGATCGATGAGCCTCTCAAATGCAAGCGCAATTAAATTGATATTAGTAAGGCTTGCGCCGACCCTGTGGGCTCGAGTGGGTGACTCAAGTGTTATTCGCTCCACCCGGGACAAGGGGTACTCCATACGACTTGAACTAACGTAACCCATGAAAAATCACTTAAGTTGACGAGCAATCATTCCCAAAAAGGTGACCCCTCTTCTACACACATCCATATGTGCAATAAGTGAGAGGTCTAGACGCTTTATTAAAAAAAAACGCATAATGTATAAAGGGTACGGATTGCGGTCCTACGCTAGAGAGAGCTTAGTCCTAGCGTGTGGTTTCCGATAGCTTTAATCTTTTCCATGGACAGATCCAGTAGATCTAGCCTTAGTCGTGTCTGTGTACGTCGAAGAACTATATTTATTGCGTTCCAATCGATGGCCATTAATGCCAAGAAAAAGATCGTCGGGTCCTTTACAAAGCAAGCCGGTATCGACGAAATGTTGGAAGTCTATAAGTCTGACTTTTCTCTGGCCCACCAGAAGGTAATGACGACTTATGTAATTTGATGCTGGTGTGCTGCCTATGTGTTTGGCAGATATTCTAGCCAGCGTCACTCCGATATATACAGCAAAGCCGCTTATAAAATGGTGGTTAGATACCATGACAACGATGTCGAATATGAACCTGCGATTGGCTGTCACATTTTGGCGAACTCTGTTCCATTCCGCTTGCTTATGTCAACACCAGACGAGCTTCAGACAAAAGAGCAGACGGAAAAAGTCATTTTTTTAAAGTCCATGCACACTTCATGAATTCACTGCGCTGATCACCGCGCGGAAAGTGGCGACTAACTCATAATAAGAATAAGCCGAGCATCTACACAGATGCCCAAGCCGGGAAACAGTAAACTCGTTGAGATACGCGTCTTGAATCCCATTGAACTGGCGAGCTCGTATCTCCTTACAATGAAAGGCAACTCAGCCCAGTTGTTCTTACTCGCACTTGGCTCTTTGATCCACGCATTGCAGCTTAAAGAACCGCCTTGATTGCTTATTATAAACGAATTGCAACATGTTTCCAAAGTGACATTGAGCATTTTCCTCTGCGTCCGAAATTTGTTTTTTCACGTATCTATGGAATACTTTTTAGCTTTTCACATAAAATGTATCGCAGAAGTCCAAACAAAGTGTGCATAACAAAATGTCACATTTGCTGATAATTTCTATCAGATCTTGATGTTGGTCTATGTAGCTGTTTCCAATAATCGTCGCTTCCATTCCGACACACTTTGAGGATTGTGCGCTTCCAGTTTGGAAGAATTATTGTCGAGTCTGTAAGCCAAGTCGACTCCATTGTCTATACTGCTCTCTCAGATCCGCTGATCATGATAGAGACTGCTAAGCAAATAACTTTCTCCTTCGTGACCGACTTGTTGACTACCAGCTAAGCAAATACAAATAGCCTTAATGGCACGTTAAGGTGGGCAATCAAGCTTTCGCGTTTGCAATAATCAGAGCTTCGTGCTTAAGCAGCGCTTAGTCTAAAACCGTTTGTCAAGATGAGAGCGTTTCGAGTCAACATAAGATTTACACTTATTGCACTTAAGGAGCTACGAGTATTTGCTTGAGCTCTCTTTTTTCGATTCTATGAAGCACTATAGTAAGAAAACGAGCTCCAAAGATTGTACATTGCTAATTTAATATGAAACGACGGGATGAGCAGCAGATGCGCATCCTTGCCGGTCCCGATCCTGCTGTCGTGATAGGACATAATACAGGCCCAGCCAGAATCCGTAGTAAAGCATTCTACTTTGCACTTCCTGACCAATTTCATGGGTAACAATAACCTCACTTTATGACGGAAGAAATCCGATGCCTTTCAATCAATATCAAAGTTGTGTATCATGTCTGCTGTTTTGACCTGTTCTTTGCTAAAATTTTCTCTTGAAGGTGACAACTTCGACAGAGATGAAATATTTGGCGCTTCTCTTTGCGCCCTTCGTTGGTTTATTGAGCTCAAAACTATATAATTTCCTCGTTGGTTAAGCTAGTTATAAACTTAATCTTCGTATGATTTAGCGGAGAATTAGCTAGATTGCGAATTATTGGAGCCATAGCTTAGGGAGTATTGATTTTTTTTTAAGAGCAAAGATGCATCAGAAATAATTTTTTCTGAAGAGCTGCATGCAAACACAAGCTGATGTAATTTGCAGTTAACTAGACAGAAAAGCGTAGCAGAAAAAAAGAGTAGCACGATTACTCTTACGCCAATAAGAAACAACATGATATCAAAAAGCTTGAAAAGGATGGAATTGAAGAGGAAGGAGCTATTTTTTGCACCAAAAATATCGAATGCATATTGGTAGAAAGCGCTATGCCAGATAGTAACTTTAGGACAGAGGCTGTATCGATGAACTCCATATTTTCAAGCTGGCATTTGACCACTGGCATCAAATCTGACAAATTTGCAAGCCAGCACAGCCACTTAAAGCAAAAGGAATGTAGCGGCTCGATTAAAAACCGACTAGCCCGTGCCTGTGGTGCTGAACAGTACGCTATGCTTTAGACTCTTCTTCTGTTCATGTTGATGTCGTATTGCATCGTTTGTTGATTATAATCATTATACTTTATTGCAGGTAGGTGTATTGATATCATTTAAGTTTTAATTTGGCTTGATGCCTAGAGCGGTGCACTCTCCAAAATTCTCGACGTTTTAATATTTTGCTTCGTGTGACCTCACCGATCGAAATTTATATTCTGACATCTTATTTGAGCTCGCTTTGCATGATGAAGTTGTTAGATGAAACCGTGAAAGCACTAGATGAAGTAGAATGAAAAGAAGGAACATGTTTGAAATCATGCTAACGGTAGTCGGAGCTGTCATTTTAGTATTCGCTGCAACATTCGTTCAGTCGTTTATCTCATGTCGACACAGAAGTTCATTGCATAAGATTTACAAAGTCCCATTCTGAGCTACCGCGCGTTCCTTGATATTGGCTACTTATTTCTGGGTAGCGTTGCATTCTAAGTTTCTGACTCGTGTAAATTTATTTGCCGCTCATATCTGTGGCTGTTTTGTTGGCAAATGCTAAGTATTTGCCCAGAGAAAAATGAATGGAATAGTGTTCCAGTTTGCCGAAGCTATGATCCCTTTTCCGTCACACAATAATTTTACGATTGGATTATTGAACTCTGCCAGAAACGCTGGCGACATTCGTATCGCATATGCCGGCTTCAATTTCAACCACTGGCTCGAAGGTGTGCTCACACTACATGTGTACTCTGCTCAGTAGTCTTGATTGTTATAAGTCTTATCATGCCGCGAGTGGGTGAACATGGACAGGTCAGGGTTGAGACTCAGCCTTTGTAGAGCTGTGGGCGCACTGAATGAACAGCCATGATTACACGTTAGAAAGGAATAGCTGTAGCGCATGCCCCAGAAAATATCGGGATGGAGAAGATGCAGACACAAATTTTCTATTACTAGGTTATATTTGTAGTGCTCAAAGGAATGGGCTACTGCTGAATGGGCTACTGCTGAATGGGCTACTGCTGAATGGACTATTGCTGAATGGACTATTGCTGAATGGGCAATGTTGTAGGCTTTAGGTAATCTGCTTAGAATCTTTGCGCCAAAATGTGGACTCGACTAGACAGACGCAGCTTGGCACCTTGTGGCAACAATTCGTCGAGAAATATTCGCAAGCACCAGCCTACTCTATATTATCGTATCCGATTTAAAGTGTCCTATGGGCATTAATTATGCCTGTACTCGAAACCCTCCTAAAAACAATGCCGAAGAGAAATGTATCTAATTGCAAAGAGGGGTAGAATTAAGTACTTGTGCTCGGACCAGAAGGTTATGAAGTACGACCATAGCCTTAAGACTTACCATTCTCACCGAGCTAAGCGAATGGTGGTGAAAATATTTATAATCTGGGAAAAAATAGATCGGCAGGCATACAAGAAGTATGACTCTGAGCCTCAACTCTGTTGTTACTACTAATCGTTGTGCTTCATACGAATTTGTGTGTACCATAGCTTATTGGAAGTACACCGGATGCCAACAAATCACGCCAGAATTTGATTACCGCCAATGAGTGTGCCAAACGAATGCGACACAAAATTGGAAAGATAAACAATCCGATAAAACGAACTTTCATTGATCGGTAATGGCGACGAGCACAAAACTTTTGTCTTGCCCTCGCTACTCAATGTATTTGTCCAGGATCAGCTAGTTATACAGAGAAGCAGTGTTTATCAGAGAGCTCGCGCTTAGGTGTTTAAAGAAAGAATCCTCTTATCATGCTTACATGGAACTGAGAGTGTCTGTCGTATTAATCTGCTTTCTGTACTAGGATACCAAATGCATGATACTAAGTTTAGGCGACTGCAAATGTGACCCACTTAGTCCACGCTAGATTTGCCTTGACGACGAAACGTTAAGCAAGGACAAATTCATACATATGCTCTTTGCTGACACACGACACATTAACACAGCTTTTTTTCTAATTATCAAGGTGCAACGATCTTAGTTTCTTAATGCATTAATTGCATTCGATGATTCAATGAGCATCACATATATGCCTTAACTCATAGTTTCACAAGCTTAATCCAAGCAAAATTACCGGTTTATGATAAGCCAATGGTTTGGCAGTTTTCTTGAGCACACTTGCGGTGTTATTTTTTGCATACGTAAGGTCATATGACTAAGTTTAAGCCGATTTTTGTAACTAGAAAATACAGTATATATTCTATGGTATGACTCTTATTGCAGTCTCTTGACGATCAATACATAAAATAAAGCATCTATAGACAAATACATCAGCGTTGCTGCTGCAAATTGCGAAATAGTATTTCATTGCATTTTATGGTACTACGAGTCTAGTTTGTTCATTAAGGTACGTTTTAGCTTTTTTATGGCTTTAGTGGTTAAATTCAGCACATGTAGGCTTTCTTGCTGTTGCTGTTGCTTTTGCTAGCACACTACCACTTTACTATTACCTTTGTAGCAGTAATGGCTCTTTTATTACACAATCACAATCTTATAATCAGTTCCAGAATTCTCACGACTCATGCTTTTATTTGTGATTAATTTTTATATAAAAGGTCATGTTTAGGACATTACGATCCGCTAATTATATTTTAAGGCTGTGACAGGGAAAAAATAAGAAACCAAGTAAGAATAAAGCCCAACACCACCGTATATTCGAGGTGTCCATACTCCCCGAGAATTGATTTTACATTATGTACAGGTTTATCATACTTTGGTTTGCAGCAAGCGAAAATAAAAGTCTTAGATCGAAGAAAGACGACGGCAGTGAAGTAGCAGACATTACAGATATATAAATATTGCTTAGTTTACGCTAAAGCAAATTTGGCGCAATCGGTACATCTAGACGATGAGCATAACAGGATATCAGCGTGGGAAAGTACAAAGTATCTTCTTGTGTAGTATAAACATTTCTGGCTCGGTTATGTAGGAGCAATAATGGCGTAGGATTTTTTGAAAGGCGACTTATTAGATCGGCAAATTTTCCGTCTAGTAATATTTATATTTCTACAAAGAACAGTTTTTTATGTCGCTGAGAGCAATGATAGGTAGCAGAACGACCAAAGCTTTTAGGATTATACCGCCTATTTGACACCGGAAAAGTTCTGGCTCATTGACTTTTATATAATACTGTAGCAACCTCGTCATTAGCGAACAGATATTTTTTTTAAATTGACCACATGATTACGATGTACAGAACACATGATTTCTATAAGAGCAACGGGTCACTGTATAAATACTGTTTAATTGCTCTGATCAAATGAGATGTTTTAGCGAGTAGATAGAGCTGGGTACTTGATCCGGCATCTTTAAAAGATGCGGAGCGAAGCAAAATTATATATCAGTATGATTCGGTAGCGCACATAAGCGCAGAAGCACACACTGGGGCTGTAATTTTATCACGTTTTTCATGGCAAAAAGATCGGTAAGACAGAATTTGCAAAACAAAATTTACTTTTCAGCATACACAGGAACCTTCGCCAACGTCAGGGTAGTGCTTTACAAAACAGAATAAACTTATTGAAAGACTTTTATAAAGGTGTTGACCATTACTGAGCAAGTAAACTAACCTTGACTTATTTTTATTGTAATTTAAAATGAAAGCTTGAATCATGGAGTTCATATTTGCAACGGGTGGTAAAAACCCGAAGGCAATTCCACAAAAAGATAAACGCTGATGTTGTCAATTTAAAAAACATTGTAGTAGGTACCAAGTTAAATAAATGTGTATCCAAGCTAGAAAGAAACCCTTTTACGCAAGAAGTATTGAGCCAGGTGAATTTCTTTGCTGTATACATATACCCACAAGTTATGTGAAGCTTTATACGATCCCGTTTCACCACTAAATTACTTGCGAACGATTAAAGTTCCTCGCTCTGTATTTAAGTTGTCTCCGCCAACGCACATTTATTCTCGTGATGACCTCCGCATGTCTAAGCAAAATCCCGATCGACGGGCTTTTTACTAACAAAGAAAGCGATGACTACGGCCGTCTAAACAGTATGGTAAAAAAATTTCTTACCCCGCTCCCAAGCCTTCGAAATGAGGATGGCAACATTTCAAAGCCTGGTCTACAGCGACATGAGCGTCAGGGGTTATTGAAACTATTGAAGTGAAATACATAGCATATACGCATGTAGGCTTTTGGGTTCGTTGGCATTGTCAGTATGAGCCCTTATTATTCTGGATTTATTTCACGAGATGGGGATACATTCGTTAGAATCCACAGTGGACACAAAGCTATGCTACGACAGCAAAAATATAGTGCGTGACGATTTAACAGTATATCGAATATGGCATATGTCACGAGTAATGCAGCTAAACGAGCGTCTGAGGCTGTAGCACAAGCCCAAAATGATCAGTAGCGGCAAAAAATGTTTGCGCATGGACCCATGACATACAAATTCTAATCTCAAAATTTGTACATATTTGTCTATGCGTTGCAGCGCCGAGCTAGCTATAAATATGTGAGTGCTTAAATGCAATAATCGCGTAGTAAGTTCGTTTGAGTGCACAAAGAAATAAGTTGATAATTGCTGATAAGCAGAGTCGTTTAAGAAGCCGATACATTATTCACTCGCCACCCACCTTGCTAGCTGCGAATTGCCAGTCTCATACATCAGCACCGGCCTGTCGCTTAACAATTACAAGCATAAAACTGGCTAAAAAGACTTTTTTTATAGATTCAATTCTAGTGCTTGTAGTAGATTTGTTTAATGAGCTTACCTTAGCGAAAAATGCCCCTGCTTGAGCATGGCACAAATTGGGTGTTTTTATTGGCCGAAACCAAGGCTACAACACTTCAAAATTAATCCACTAACCTTACGTAATGATTTCACTGCAGGTATTGGTTGGTTATACTTAAACAAAAATCTATCGTTTTTTACTTTGCAAGACAATGTGAACGGCGCTGTGATTGGCAGCGGCTGGAAGTACCTAGTCGCTCTGACAGCTGATACTATATTGGCGATAGTATAAATGTACTGCTATCAGTAGTTGTATGATGTGACGCATAAAGCTTAGTCAAAATTGTTTAGCTCAATTGTGATTTTATGATCTTGTTCAAGGGTATTTTAACTTATTTTGAAGCAGTATCAGCACAATTATAACTTCATGAATATTAGTTTTCCAGCGATAGCGGATTTATAGTAAGATTCAGCACATTTAAAATTCTTCATATTAGAATTTAGCACATGTACCGCTTTAAATCTCAGCTTTAGAGCAATTACCTTTTTATAGTAAGCTTCAACACATTAAAAATTTTATACGTTAGGTTCTTGATCGAACACTTTGTTGATTATTGACTAAGAAAAAGAAGATTAAGTAAAGTCTAGCTCATTGACGCCTAATCCCTCAAATGAACATGTGTTGGGAAACCGGCATCTCACACTTTATGCTGTTAATTTTATTGCAGGGAATAGAAATACGGTGTGTCCATATTTCATATGATTCTATTATGTGTAATGTACAAACACGAATACTGTTAAGCGAGCGAAAGTCTTAAAACAACATTTGAGCAGCAGACTTTTCTGCAAACATATTTGCATGACTCGAGTCCAAAAATAATCATCCGAAGTGTTACGCAATCGGCGCGATCGAAGAGTAATAGACCCTAATCCGGTCATCTATGGTAGCTATATAGAGACCAAACCTATGTCATTGATCAGCTTAAATAAGGTTCAAGAAGACTTGCCTTATAGGTAGCATTGCAAAAAATACGTCACAACATGACGTTAAAGCATGGTGTAATTGGATGACGCCATTGTTATGCTCAAGAGAACATAACTTGAAGATAAAAATGCAAACATTAATGACATCACTACAGTTTGTCCAGCATGAGGTCATTAGATGACGTCATTGGTCAGATTTTATAAGGTTAAAGAGAACTACGCTTAAAGGTAGCATTGCAAAATAGGATTGCTACGACTGTCATTTCACAGCAGCTTCGGCAAGGTGCAAGGAAAATTACTTGAGAAGAGAATTGCAAAAAATCCTATGTCACGGCATACTGTCGTTCAATGACTTCATTAATTAGATTTAATATAGTATATGAAGCCTAGACTTGAATAGGATGGTGGAATTATTTACGTCACAGCATGGTGTTATTGGATGACGTCATTGATCAGATTCTATAAGGCTTAATAGGACTAGACTTAAAGATATTATTGCTAAAACATATACGCTATAACATGACGTCGTAGCATGATGTCGTTGAATGGTCTCATTGATCAGATTTGAGAAAGTTCAGAAGACTAGGCGAGAAGGTAGGAATGCAAATTAATGACGTTAGTACCTATCGTCCAGCATGAGGTCAGTTTGTGACGTCAACGATTGGCTTTTATAAGGTTCAAGAAGGCTAGACTGAATGTAGCATAGCAAAAAAAAATCCTGGTGATCGTCACCGATCAGCAGCTTCGACAAATTGCAAGTAAGAATACCAATAGATAGAAATTCAAAAAAACGTGACGTCACAGCATAATATCGATTGTAGAAATTATTCATCAGCTAAGAATAAGGTATATAAAGACTATACTTGAGAAGTTTTTTCGAAAAGATGGACGCACAGCATGGCGTAACGGCATGATGTCAATAGATGACGTCATTGATCAGATTGAGGCTTAAGAAGACTAGACTTGAAGGTAAATTGCTAAGAAATTACAGCGTAATGTCATTACATGACGTCATTGATCAGCATTAAGAAAGCTTGAAAAGACAAGACATAAAGGTGGAAATCCTGAAAATAATTACGTCACTACAATTCGTCACAGCATGATGTCACTGGATGACTTCACTGATCAACTTCATACGGCTAGAGAAGACTCAACTAGACGAAAGCAAAAATGCGTTTATCATGACGT
Organism: Plasmopara muralis; assembly: GCA_003676415.1. Lineage (NCBI taxonomy): Eukaryota > Oomycota > Peronosporomycetes > Peronosporales > Peronosporaceae > Plasmopara > Plasmopara muralis. The sequence goes on along the minus strand of RCHQ01000278.1, from coordinate 4,661 downwards.
TGCAACATGACAGTATTGAAAGATTTCCTTGATCAGCTTTAAGAAAGTTCAAAAAGCCTAGACTCGAAGGTAGAAATGGCGTCACTACACTTTATCACAATTTGCTGTCATTGGATGACGTCATTGACCGGTGTTTGAACGCTCTAAAGGACATGATTTAAAGGAAGCCTAAACAAAAATTGTCATACCATGAGGTCGAAGAACGATGTTATTGAGTGATGTCATCGTTCAGCTTTAATAAGGCTCAAGAGGACTAATTTTATAGAAAGAGTTGCAAAGAAAATGACTTTACTACATTTCATCACAGCATGGTGTCAATTGAGTGACGTCATCGGTCGATTTCAGAAATGCTCGAGAAAAAATAACCTGAAGGAAGCTTTTGCAGAAAAAATCGTCACAACATGACGTCGCAGCATGATATCGTTGGGTGATGTCATTTTTCAGCTACAATAAGGCTCAAGAAGACATAATTAAAATGTAGCAATGCAAAAATAAATTACGTCACTTCAGTTCGTCACAGCACGATGTCACTGGATGGGGTTTCTGATCAGCATCAAAACAGCTTTGCAAGACTTAACTTGACGGTAGAATTGCAAAAAAAACGTATATCATGACGTCCCAGCGTCATGTCATAATTGATCAGCTTTGAAAAGGTTTAAAAAGTCTAGACTTGACGATTGAATTTTAAAAAAGTCGTCACTACAGTTCGTCACAGCTTGGTGCCGTTGGATAACGTCATTGATCGGTTTCAGACATGCTCAAGAAAACATATATTAAAGAAAGCATTGCAAACGTAAAAAAATCACAACATGACGTCAAAGCATGATGGCATTGGATAGTGTCACTGTTCACCTTCAACAAGTGTAAAAAAGACGTAACCATAAAAGTAGCATTGCAAGAACTAACAACGTGACGGTTTGTCACACCAAGGTGTCCTTGAAGGGCATCACCGATTAGCATCAATACGGCAAAAGAAGACTTAAGTAGACGGAAGCACTGCAAAAGAAGTCAAACCATGACGTCGCAGCATGATGTCATTGGATTGTGTCAATGGTCAGCCTCAATAATGCTCTTGAAGACAAGAAAATGACGTCACTACAGTTCGTCACAGCTTGATGTCATTGGATGACGTAGTTGATCGGTTTCAGAAATACCAGAATAGACATAGTCTGAAGAGAGCATTGCAACTAAAAATGCGCCACAACGTATAAGATGATGTCATTGTTCAGCTTCAAAAAGAATCGTGGAGACGTAACTAAAAAATAGCATTGCAAAGTATGATGACGTCACTACAGTCTGTCACAGCATGACTTCACTGGATGCCACCACTGATAAGCATCAATACGGCTAGAGAAGACGAAACTAGTTGGCAGTATTGCAAAACAAAATTCTGGTTAACATGACACCGCAGCATGATTTTATTGAATGACGTCATTGATCAGATATGAGAAGGTTCAAAACCCTAGACTCGAAAGTAGAATTGCAAAAAAATGACGCCTCTACAGTTCGTCACAGCATGACTTCACTAAATGACATCAAAAATCACCATCAATACGGATAGAGAAGACTTGACTGGACGGTAACAATTAAAAAAAAGTTACGTTCAACTTGACGTCGTAGGATATGTCATTGGATGATGTATTTTTTTTAGCTTTTAAACACTCAAGAATACATAATTTGAAAAAAGCATTGCAAACGAAACTCACGTCACAAAATGTCGTCGAACTATGATTTCATTGAATGATGTCATCGTACAAATTCAATTAGGCTCAAGGAGATGTAACTCAAATGTTGCATTGCAAATAAAATGACAATATTTCAATTAGTCACAGCATGGTGTCACTAGATGACGACATTATAAATGCTAGAGAAGCCTTAAGCTCAATGTAACATAGCAAAAATTGATGATGTCACTAAGACTTCGTCACAGGCTGGTGTCAATCAATAATGTCATTGATGGGCATCGAGAATGCCAGAGAAGAGTTAAGTAAAAGGTAGCATTGCAAAAAAATGAGAACGTCACTAATAGATCGTCCCAGCATAATGTAACTCAATGACGTCACCGATCAGCACCAACACGGAAAGATAACGCTTAACTAGACGGGAGCATTGCATAAAGAAAATTTTGTTAAGCATGACCTTGCAGCATGATATCATTGGATAATGACATCGATTAGCTTCAAAAAGGTTCAACACGACGTAAATCAAAAGTAGCACTGCAAAAAAACTGAAATCACTACGGTCTGACATATCATGATGTTACTGGATGCGTCACAGATCAATCCTAACGCTTAAGAAGACTTAACTAGACGTTAGCATCGCAAAAACTACTTTAACATGACGTCGCAGCATGATGTCATTAGATGACGTCATTGATCAGCTTTGAGAAGGCTCAAAACCGTCGACTCAAAGGTAAAATCGCAAAAAAGGATGTCACTACAGTTCGTCACAGCAAGATGTCACTGGATGACGTCACTGAGAAGCATCAATACGGCTTGAGAAGACTTAATTGGACGGTAGCATTGCAAGAAAAATGCGTCTCAAATAACGTCGCAGCATGATAACAATTGATGACGACGTTGGTCAGCTTTAAAAGGGTTCGAAACATTTGGAATTGAAAAGCATTTACGTCACTACAGTTCATCACGGCCTGAAGTCATTGGATGACGTCATTGAGTGGTTTTAGAAATGCATAAGAATGCATGCTCTGAAGGAACCATTGGAAATAAGAATTACGCCACAACTTGACGTCGAAGCACGATCGCATTAGATGACGTCATTGTTTAGCTCCAATATGGCTCAAGAAACGTAACGTAAAGGTAGCATTGCCGAAAAAAATGACGTCATTACAGTTCATCACAGAATGACTTTACTGGATGACTCCACTGGAAAGCATCAATACGGCTAGAGAAGACATAAGTAGACGGCAGCATTGCGAAACAATACGTTTAACTTGACGCTGCAGCATGATGTTACTGGATGACGTCATTGACCAGCTTTGAGGAGGTTCAAGACCTAGACTCATTGGAAGAAATGCAAAAAAATTTCGTCACTAGCGTTCGTCACAGCTTGATGTCATTAGATGACGTCATTAATCGCTTTCAAAAATGCTCGAATAGCCATAATCTGAAGAGAGCATTGCAAATAAAAAATACGCCTCAAAGTGTCATTTTACAGCGCCAATAAGGCTCAAGGAGACGTAATTGAAAAGTAGTATTGACAAAAAAATGACGTCGCTACAGTTTATCACAGCACTTCACTGGATGATGCCACTGCTCAGCATCGTTACGGCTAGAGAAGACGTAATTAGATGGCAGCATTAAGAAAAAATTACGGTGTACTTGACGTCGCAGAATGATCTCATGTGATGACGTCATTGATCAGATTCGAGAAAGTTCAAAAACCTACACCCGAAAGTAGGATTGCAAAACAATTACATCACGACAGTTGGTTACTGCCTGATATCATTGGATGACGTCATTGATTGGTTTCGGAAATGCTCAAGAATGCATGCTCTGAAGGAACCGTTCTAAGAAAATTCACGCCACAACTTGACGTCGAAGCATGGTCTCATTCGATGATGTCATTGCCCAGCTCTAATATAGCTCAGAAAGACGTGACTTAAAGGTAGCATTGCCAGAAAAATGACGTGGCTACAGTTCATCAAGCATGATTAAGCTGGATGACAACAATTATAGGCATCAATACGGCTAGAGAAGAAGTAAATATTAGGCAGCATTAAGACAAAGTTACGTTAATCTTGATGTCGCAGCATGATGTCATTGGATGACGTCATTAATCAAATTTGAAAAGATTAGAAAACCTAGATTTAGAAGTTTAAAAGCAAAACAGTTAAGGCACTACAATTTGTCAAACCCTGATGTCCCATTTTATTATTTCAGAAGTACTCGAGAAAAAATACTATGCAGGATGCACTGGAAAAAAAAGTCACGAGATGACCTTGCAATATGTTATTATTGAATGACGTCATTGATCAGCTTTCAACCTGCACAAAAAGTCTAGACATAAAGGTAAAATTGCAAAAAATACAGTTTATCACAGCCCTATGTCATTGGATGACGTCATTGCTCGGTTTTTAAAATGCTCTAGAAGACATGCTTTGAGAGAAGTTTAAAAATATCAAACCATGGCGTCGAAGAATAATATTATTGGGTGACGTCATCGTTCAGCCTTACTTAGGACTAGATTCAGAGGAAAATTTGAAAAAAAAGACGTCACTTCAATTCGTCACAGCAAGACGTCACAAGATGACCTCATTGAGCGACGTCATTTATCGGCTCCAGAAATGCTGAAGAGGACATAACCTAAAGGAAGCACTGCAAACAAAAAATACGACACAACATATGAGATGGTTCCATTCATAAGCTCCAATACGGCTCAAGGAGACGTTGTTTAAAGGAAACATTGCCAAAAACATTGACGTCCCTACAGTTCATCACAGCATGACATCAATTGACGACGCCACTGGTTGGCATTAATGCGGCAATCGGAGACTGAACAAGACTGCAGCTTTTTAAAAAAATGACGTTGAAGTTGACGTCGCAGCATGACATCATTCGAGGACGTCGTTGATCAAAATTGAGAAGGTTCAAAACCCTAACACCGAAGGAAGAATAGCACGAAAATGACGTCATAATAGT